>MJUT01052643.1:9994-32923 GCA_002080005.1 Gigantidas platifrons | reverse complement strand
AAAGTGCTAAATTCAGGAACAATGCAAGTAAAACTTTGTTCTGCAAAATATGTACATGCACATGTACTCAGTAAATGATTCAACTCTGTAGCTTTTGTAAATTATAGGGCACAAAAAGTAAACAAATATTCATTAACAAGAAATATGTATTGCAAAAACAAAATATTATTAGCATGTCCGAAAAGTCAGCTGCATGTATAATAATAATGTTGTAAAATAACAAAACTATGAACTGGAACATTCAAGAATAGGAAATAAAACACATTCTCCTCATCCTGGTGAAGTCTTAAGTTAGTGATCGAATGAAAATAACATTGCTTTTAACATCAAACAGTTAATATTGGGAGACACTATACAATTTTCTTTATCCTTTAGTTATTGAATTAAAAAGTTCAAAAATCTGACAAAAGTTCCAACCAAAAAAAAACAGACTAAAAATGGCCAAAACTCCTTTAATTTAAAAATATTTGTCTAAGACTTTCTCAGGTACAATGTAAATGAACAGAGCCCAAAATATTCAATAACTTTAAATGAAAAACAACACTCATATGGGGGATAACAAACATTCCATTCATACAATTTTTAAACAATGAACAACAAGAAACATCAACTATAACATATTTATAATTTAGTTTTTATTTCAAAATGATCTGTGAAAGTTCAACTGCAAATCAACATCGATATCTGGTACCTAGTGTACATACAATTTTATACCTTTACATACGGAATTCAGGCTTAAATAAATCGTAAACCAGTTTCAAAAACTGATATATCTGATAACCGCAAAGTACAACAACGAGCAACAACGGACTTATAACACTTTCCGGGCGGGAAGTATCGGATACCAATCAGCATGTCACTTTCCCGTGTTTTTTTTTACTTTCCCCGGGAAATGGGAAATGGGAATTTTCATGCATTGCACAGTGTTTATCATGCATATCGGATGGAATTTTTTGTCCAGATCAAGGTTTAAGCCAAGAATTAAAAAAAAGTGTTAAGTTCAAGCTCGTATGTGCTTCATCATATTTATTCAAACAGAAGGGTGTGAGTTGTCAGATAGTTTATATATCTCCTCCACCCATGTATTAAAGTTTGTTAAATGTTTTTATTCTACATTATTTTTCACACTGGAATTTGGCACATAGTTCTGTCATTATGGCCCATTCATATCAAAAATGTCCCATTGACAAGGAAGGAAAGGGGGCCATAGTCCCATTGAATTTTTTTTAATCCCAATCACTGATGTATGATGTGTAAACTATTTAAGCATGAGCAACAGGAAACACATTTAGATACAAAAAATGAAAAGATGAACACGCTTAGTTGGATTTTTATAGTGCTAGTTCATTGAAACAACAGTATGTGGGTAGACATGTCGCTCCACTCTGAAATATTATTCTGATTCTGAGCCGATCAGTCTTTGTTCTTACTCCTTAATGCTGCATGCTTACCAATTTTATAGTCTGGTTTGACTAGCTATAGACAGGGGCTAGAGCCCATTGATCTACCACATTGAGTAGGAGCATGCTAATCATTATACCACTGATGAGGTCGGAAATCACTTTGTCTACAGACCCATAATTATACCAAGGCAACATTTTTGCAGTAGTATAAAAATCACACTGAAAAGGGAGTAGTTCTTCAAAACTTTCATTAACTTTCATTGTGCCCAAGTTAATTAATGCAGTCGACATGGTCAAGCATATATCAAAATAAAACCCATAGATTAGCTTCTAGTCAGATTTGAACTGACATCTTTTCAACATTATTGAAATGTACTACCTTTTACTATAGAAGCTGAATAATTATTAGTGGAAATACACATGTAGTGGACAAACTAAATATGTACACAGATCATTAGCTTCCAGCGAAATTTTAACTGACAGCTCCCAACATTACTGAAATGTACTGATTGATTGACAACATAGTAACAACATTTTGGCAGAATCTATCAAGGCTCGTCACTAAACTTGATTTCAATTGATTACAATAAGCAGTTCTTAAGAAGATCTTTGAAATATTACCTAAACAGAAGCTTTAATGGCCCCTTGTAGCCAGGTTTGATCATCAATTAGCACCACAATACCAACATTTGGTCCTGGCTTTGTTATGAACATTTCAGCCAAGATTGGTTGCAATCCCTTCAGTTGTTATTTAATGGTCCTGACTTGGCACTGCATAGACGCGATAGAGAATAAAAATAATGTGCATAAATTTCTTACCCTGCAGTGCACGAACAATAAGCGCCTTCTGTCAAACCATTATCTTCTTTGGTGGATATCCATACATTGTGGGGGTCGTCATTCAGTCTATGATGGTGAACACTTACATTTTTTGTAAAATAAATTACACAAGTTCCTGTTCGATTTTGTCTTTAAGAAATATGCCTCCTGCAACCACCCACTTAAAAAATATTCATAGACCTTGACAACCTTATAGTCTTTCAGCATGTCAATGCAACATCACCATGGGCTAACAAGAAATACGTTAACTTACATGCCGAAACATACGACCGCTAGCTCCTCCTTCGTTCCTGTTTTCGTCAGACTTCTCATCGTCCAGAACTGTCTCAGATTCACGACTTTCCAACTACTAAATTAATCAATAATTGTGTATATTTGATCACCAGTGTAATGTGTAAATGTAGAATACAAATTTGCAAATAAATAAAGTGAATACAACTTCGAAAAGGTTAAAAATAAAGTGGTAGTCGTATCGCCATGATATAATCCAAGCAGAAAGGCCGCTTACCACCCGTATTTTACTCCGATTGAACTTTGGACTAAGGGCGCCGCTTACAACAAATAATAGGTTAATGTGAAATAGGTCTATTAGATTAAACTTAAGATGAATCCTGTAAGTTCATTTTTTTTTAATTTAACATAGAAGGCTATGGAGAATTCTTTAGTGGTATTACACCTTTTAGGCAAAAAAAAAAGAAATTTAATTTTGATTGTACCATGCTCAAATTGGCTTTGAACAGTCACAATAGACCCAGTTTGACATTTTCCACACCAAAATGTTACACAATACATCAAGGTGCAGCTTCAATATGAATATTATGCAATATTTTGGAAACTTTCCTCCATGCACTAGATGTACATGGACAGAGAGTATTGAAATATAATTTTATGCTTATTTATGACTTTACAATTATTGAGAATGGTATATATAAGGCGTTTTTGTAAATAAGGGGCAGATGATGTTGAAAAAGATTGCTAAAATTAAGAATTTTCACAATTTCATGTTGCGGCATTTAGTCGACTTCAAATATGGTATATGGTGATAACATTTTTGAAAATTTTCTAATCCTACCTATTTTTCCTCATAAATTTGGGTAGTTATAGTTAAAACGCATGTAACATGTGCACATGAAACAATATAAGGCTATAGAAAGCAGCTTTATTTAAGAATTATGTACTTAAAACCAGGTAATTTTAGTGATCCTAGGAAAATTGCATTTGCCACTGGACATTTACTGTTAATTTTTCAAATTGTCAATGTGGATTTTATATTTTAGAGTATAAATTGACTGTATATGTACATTTGTGCAACAGGATAACAAGAAACATAACAAAAATTGTCAAGAAACATACAGTTATTGAGTTTTGAGAGAAATTATAGTTGCAGGTCATAAGAAATAACAGAAACCTGAAAATCAACAATCATAATTTTTCCAATTTGGGGTGGTTTGAAGTAATTTTTGCTTAATATCTAGTTATTAGGTCTTATTAAATGTCTTAAAATACATAATTAATGGGAACATAGCATGAGTTAACATAGTTTAGTATACTGTGAGATCATTTCTATGAGGCCAAAAAAAAGGGGGGGAGGTTAGCTTAATTTTTTTTCATATTAATTAGATGTTAAATGTACAAATGAAGCATAAATACATGTCATATGTTGCTTATTGTGTTAAAAATCAGCTCAATAACTGTAATATATTAAGATAAAAGTCATTGTTATGTTATTTAACAATCTGAACTAAACATCTGAAAAATCAGATTTTTTTTTATCAAAAGCTTCATGGGGGTACCTTTGTATATGGACATTAATTCTTGCAAATATTGGACTGCCATATACCTAATATAGTTTTTTTGACTGGATATTGATATAGGAATATAAATAAGGCAAAGAAAATGTTAGAGAAACAAGTTTTTATTGCTCTTAGGCAAAAAACAAGAAATTTAATTTTGATTGTACCATGCTCAAATTGGCTTTGAACAGTCACAATAGACCCAGTTTGACATTTTCCACACCAAAATGTTACAAAATACATCAAGGTGTCGTGTTACAGCTTCAATATGAATATTATGCAATATTTTGGAAAATTTTCCCCATGCACTAGATGTACATGGACAGAGAGTATTAAAATATAATTTTATGCTTATTTATGACTTTACAATTATTGAGAATGGTATATTTAAGGTGTTTTTGTAAATAAGGGGCAGATGATGTTGAAAAAGATTGCTAAAATTAAGAATTTTCACAATTTCATGTTGCGACATTTAGTCGACTTCAAATATGGTATATGGTGATACCATTTTTGAAAATTTTCTAATCCTACCCATTTTTCCTCATAAATTTGGGTAGTTATAGTTAAAACACATGTAACATGTGCACATGAAACAATATAAGGCTATAGAAAGCAGCTTTTTTTTTAAGAATTATGTACTTAAAACCAGGTAATTTTAGTGATCCTAGGAAATTTCATTTGTCACTGGACATTTACTGTTAATTTTTCAAATTGTCAATGTGGATTTTATATTTTAGAGTATAAATTGACTGTATATGTACATTTGTGCAACAGGCTAACAAGAAACATAACAAAAATTGTCAAGAAACATACAGTTATTGAGTTTTGAGAGAAATTATAGTTGCAGGTCATAAGAAATAACAGAAACCTGAAAATCAACAATCATAATTTTTCCAATTTGGGGTGGTTTGAAGTAATTTTTGCTTAATATCTAGGTATTAGGTCTTATTAAATGTCTTAAAATGCATAATTAATGGGAACATAGCATGAATTAACATAGTTGAGCATATTGTGAGATCATTTCTATGAGGCCAAAAAAAGGGGGGTTAGCTTAAATTTTTTTTTCATATTAATTAGATGTTAAATGTACAAATGAAGCATAAATACATGTCATATGTTGCTTATTGTGTTAAAAATCAGCTTAATAACTGTAATATATTAAGATAAAAAGTCATTGTTATGTTATTTAACAATCTGAACTAAACAGCTGAACAATCAGATTTTTTCATCAAAAGCTTCATGGGGGTACCTTTGTATATGGACATTAATTCTTGCAAATATTGGACTGCCATATACTTAATATAGTTTTTGTGACTGGATATTGATATAGGAACATAAATAAGGCAAGGAAAAGGTTAAGGAAACAAGTTTTTATTGCTATTAGGTATAATACCACTAAACATGGGTACCAGTCGAAAAGGATGTATGGGAAAGTAGTACGTAAACACAAAATGGATTCCTACATTGTTGGATAAAAAATAAACCCTATTAGATACTGCAAAATACTGAATGTCAGCAGAAACCTACATATTGTAGGAAAATATTAAGCCCATATTTGATGTCCTTGTGGTTTTAAATAACAAATTGATTGCATTCGAAAGAGACCACCTGAATTAGTGCTAAATCGAAAGTGAAAGTAGGATTTTTGACGGTAGACATCTCCAGACTGTCTGTTTTTTCTTATATGCAATTAAATATATGTTGATTTTCGGAATTAAGCTTCCAATTAGGTACCCCTTCCATGAGATATGAGTGTCACTTAGATTAAACTTAAGATGAATCCTGTATGAAAGCTCAATTTTTTTATTTAACATAGAAGGCTATGGAGAATCTTTAGTGGTATTACACCTTATTGCCAAGTCAAACAGTATGAGAAGAAGCGCAAAGGACAAACCAAAAACTCTAGAAACTCTTGCGAAAGAGTTGCAGGACAAATGAAAGAACTATACAATTTAAATCAATCTCATTTTGTTTGTTGCATGTATATCTGTCAATAATAAACTAATATGAATTTTAAATTTGTATAATGTTGAAAAGACATAAGTGTAAAATGTCTTAGTTGTTTTGAAAAGTTTCCCTGTTTGCAGTCCTTGAAAGACTCATATTTTGAATAGGAATGTCCTTGAATGTTGATAGCAAAAAAAACAACAGAGCATGACCCTGATTATATGTCACATGGTGATAATGATCCTACAGCCAATATGTTATAAAAAATGTACTACGAATATTTCGATTTATATAATCTATTTATTGGGTATAACCCATATGGTAGTGCGAAGTCTGGAACATTAGCTGAAAGTTATATTTTGCTTCAACAATTTTGATGTTGTTGTTTTTCCTATTTCATTCCAAAGCTTCTATGAAAATTAATGATGTTAAAATGCAGCGCAAAATATGTCCTAATCCAAAGAAGTGTAATAATACTTTGCGATTTGGTGGACCATTTTTTTCTGAACCACAACACATTTAATATGACATAAATATGAAACAGTGAAAACAATTGTACAAAAAGGTGAATGAGACCTAAGAAGCATTAACTAACCTACTTTCAGTCACATAAAGCCATACATATTATGAGTGGCCACAAATGCTGTGGACTTTTAATTATGGATGTTGAAACTAATCACGTGGTATGATTAATGGTTGGTTACCAAGATATTTATGTCTTAAAATAAGAGAAACAAAAATCTAAATGATTAAAACAAGCACTGACTGCCTCAAAGCATACTTCTTTGGAGCATATAATTTAATTAATAGTGATGTGTAGATCCTTAAACTATATGTCATTGACGTACTTTGTTCATATCTTCAATCCATTGTAATAGTTTTATGTGTAGAAACAACCTTTTTGTCTTCAACAGTGTTTTTTTGTGCTTAAATCGAGCAATTCTACTTATTCAATACTGCTGGCCATTTTTTCAAATAATAATAATAATAATAAATATCATAAAAAAACTCCGGCCAATTGTCTAATAAAAACGTACTACTATTACTTCTATTAATATAATCTATTTGTTGGGTATAACCCATATGCTAGTGTTGCTTCAACAATTTGGAAGCTTTTTTCCCCTATTTCATTCCATAGTTTCTATGAAAACTAATGATATTAAAATGCAAAAATATATATTTCCCATTTCAAAGAGGTGTACAAATATTTTGTAATTTGGTGAACCATTTATTGCTGAACCACAACACATTTAATATGACAAAAATGTGAAACTGTGAAAACAATTGTACAAAGAAGTGAATGAGACATAAGAAGCATTAACTAACCTACTTTCAGTCACATAAAGCCTTAGATATTATGAGTGGCCAAACCTGCTGTGCACTTTTAATCAGGGATGTTGGAACTAAGCATGTGTTATGATTAATTGTTGGTAACCAAGATATTTATTTCTTAAAATAAGAGAAACAAAAATCTAAATCATTAAAGCAAGCACTGACTGCCTCAAAGCATATATCTTTGGAGCATACAATTTAATCAATAGTGATGTGTAGATCCTTAAGCTATGCCAGTATGTCAATGTGCTTTATTAATATCTTCAATGCATTGGATTGTTTGTGTGTGTAAAAATAACCTTTCTTATTTGTGTTTAAATCATGCAATCACCTTATTCAATACTGGTGGCCATTTTTTAAAATAATAATACTAAATGTCATAAAAACAACTCCATGGTCTATCTGTAATTGATTTAAAAAGTCAATATTTCATCGAGGTAAACAACTTGAATTGTACCTCATTGTTTCAACACATGTGCAGTCACTCTCAGCTTGTTCTTTGAAGGGATCTAAGTTTTATTGGCTTCAACAATGGTACAATTTAGATCATTTACATGTATTTCGGATAAATAAGTATGCAAAAACATTCCAATGGAACATTGATGTCACATTTCCAGTGTATATGCATAGCTGTCATGGTATGCACTTTATGTGTCATATTATTTTTATTCAACTTTTAATCCATGTATCATAAATTACAAACAACAAAAACGAGTAACTAAACACTCTTGTTATAATAATAATAAACATCACAAAAAGAATGCCATTTTCACGAACAATTTAACTACCGCTACTCATTGACCTTCACACAGGTTGTTTCGCCTTCATACTGTTTTCACCCGTAATGATGACGTCTTTTCGTTTTTTTTATTTTTGGGCATACAATTGTCTTATTATTATATTAATTAATATCGATTTGTTAATGCATAATATATGCACGCATGCGCTGATCGATCACTACATTACTAGCATACTATTTTTACTGTTCAGGTTAATCTGTTATATAATGGATATACCAGTCTCCTTGAATCATGTAAGTTAGTCCGAATTTTGTAGCTCTGTCTGCGACCGGCTTTATATCTGTAAAGTCGCTAACTTGAGCCTGATTTGTTTTATTTCTATTTTCACTTTGCAAGTAAATGACAATGGTTTGGAAAAATGGCGGACTGAACAGACACGAACATTGCAGCTGGGGAAGTATTGGGTATTTGAGGCCGTGTATTGGCTATATGTCAATGAAATGTAGTATGACGATTTAGTCCTTTATCATTAGTGACTATATGTTAAATGGGCAAGAATTCAAAACGGAATAAAAGGCAAAGGAGCAAACGTTCGAGTACGGTTTTGACGCCACAATCAAAACAAACAGTGACAATGGCTGCGTCCACGACACAATTCCATGATATTTCGCAAGCTATTGCTCAGGCAAATGAATCCATTTATGGTATGAACAGTTTCAATTTAATGAATTTTGCTATAATTTATAGAAAAGAAATTGAGCAATATATTAATGATGTAATGGGTACAATTATCAAAAGAAATATCATGTGTTAAAGATGACAATTTAACAATTGGGTGTGTGTATATACCACCACAGCAATCAACGTATTCCTCTGAGGAAACTTTTAATGAATTAGAAGATGATAGTATATCTGTTTCAAAAAATACAAAACATATAGCCCTTGTTGGTGATTTTAATTCCAAAACTTCTACTTTAGAAGATTTTATTATATCAGATCAAGATTTGCTGCAATTACTTGATTTTTCTGAAAATGATGAACTTATAAAACATTTGTATGACCATGCAAATTTGGTAAATAATAATGTACCATTGAAGCGGATTTAATTTCTGAGGCTGTAGATCTGTCTAAGTTGCGCTAAGTTGCGCCTCGTTTGTTTTATTTCTAATTTCACTTTATATATATAAACAGTTGAAAGTAACTGGAAGTGGTCAACGTATATGTTCCATCATTTGTAGAAGTTTAGCTTACACATATATTTATTGGTGTGTTGCATGTATATTGTTATATATTCAGAATTGTTCAAACAAAGTTCATCTTCTTTGTTTAAGCAAATAGTACAGATCTGATACCGGATAAAAAGGTTTGAAGATAACAAAGGGGTAATCAGAAGCCGTGATTCAAAGATGGACGTGTAATGCAATTGACACATGAAAAGAGACAGGCAGTCAAGCAATGACACAAACTGCATTACACGGACAACTAAAGATAGAGAATAGAACAATTTGTAGAACAAAATCATGTAAAATTTAGTATCGATCCGAAGACAGATTTCATGTCCAATACTAATACAACTGGGACTTCATGCAGCAGTGACCAAGCGCTACAGTCTATGACACAACCAAAGAATAGTGCTGCATCTACTGGGAGTACAAGATAATGTGTGGGTTTATCTTCATTTGTTGCTAAAAAAAAAGACACACTTACTGCAGCAATTTGTTGGATAAATTAAAACAATAACTAGTCACTATTCTTACAAGTCTTGTAAAAATATTGGACATATTTTTCAATTGATGTTTTCTGATTCACTCATCGCAAAAACATTTGCATGTGCTGAAAAGAAAACTGCCCATTTGGTGTTGCACCCCATGTTTTAGAATTTATTAACGGATCGGGACGAAATGAGCAGTTTTCATAGAAGACCGTCCATACATGCTTCCTACCAAGCTTCGCTTCATTTGGCCAAGCTGTTTCAGATATCAAGAAGAAAAATGAAATAATGGAGAATGACATCAAGACATTAAACAAATCAGCAAAAAAATATGTATCCAGAAAAAGCTGACAATACAGGGAAATCTCCGATTATTGCCAAGTCAAACAGTACGAGGAGTGCAAAGGACAAGCAAAAAACTATAGAAACTATTGAGAAAGAGTTGCAGGACAAAATTAAAGACAAATGCAAGACACAATTTAAATAAAACTCACTCTGTTTGTTACAGGTTTACATGTCAATAATAAACTAATATGCGTTTGATTTTTCATGAATGTTGAAAAGACCTAAGTGCAAAATGCCTGAGATGTTTTGAAAAAAGTTTTCCTTTTTACATTCCTTGACCTGGAATTTTGTTAGCAAAAAGAGCATGAACCCTAATTATATGTCACATGGTGTTATAATTCTGGTTTAAATCCAGTACAAATCAGAATTCCAATTTCTACTAGTAGAAATTTGAATTCCAATTTGTACTAGTAGGATTCAGGATCCTACTGGATTCCAATGTGTACTGTAACATATACATGTCAATAATAAACTAATATGCGTTTGATTTTTCCTAAATGTTGAAAAGACCTTAGTGTAAAATGTTTTTCCTGTTTGCAGTCCTTGAAAAACTCATATGTTGGCCTGAAATGTCGTTGAAATGTGATAGCAAAAAAAGAGCATGAACCCTAATTATATGTCACACGGTGATGATGATTTTCCGGCTAATTATCTAAAAAAGTACTATAATTATTTCGATTAATATAATCTATTTGTGGAGTATTTCGAAGTAAAACTACAAATTATGGTTGATCTTAACCCATATGTTAGCAATTTTCACGTTATTTTTTTTCTATTTCATTCCATAGCTTCTATAAAAGCTAATGATGTAAAATGTAAAACAAATATTTCCTATTTCAAAGAGGTATACTAATATTTTGCAATTTGGTGAACCATTTATTGCTGAGCCGCAACACATTTAATATGACAAAAATGCAAAACAGTGGAAACAATTGTGCAAAAAGGTGAATGAGACCTAAGAAGTGTTAACTAACCTACTTTCAGTCACCTAAAGCCATACATATTATGAGTGGGCAAACCTGCTGTGGAATTTTAATTAGGGATGTTGAAACTATCATGTGTAATGATTAATTGTTGGTTACCAAGATATTTATGTCCTAAAACAAGAGAAACAAAAATCTAAATGATTAAAACAAGAACTGATTGCCTCAAAGCATACATCTTTGGAGCATACAATTTAATATAATGATGTGTAGATCATTAAACTATATGTCATTGCAAGATATTAACATAGAAGAGTACCTCAATAACCCTCTGACTTGTGACTGCCCCCACTCTTCTTTTCAATATAACCCATCTGGACATGTAATCACTGGTGATCTGAATATCATTCAACATGAGAGTCTCCGAAAGGTGATTTCTCGTGGTCCTAAATTCAGAGAACCTCAACACATCAATTGGAAACATAATTTCAAGATAATTATGGATGCTGTTGAAGATTATGCCAGAGGGTGGATAAAGAGAGAAGTGGACCAAGATCCTGAGCTAGAGTCCTTGTCAGACTGGGTTAGAACAATTAGGTCTCTAGTACAAGGTGGGATTCACAAACTCAAAAAATGTGTTAATAGTCGACCTAAGTCTGTATTAAAAGACCAAGAAGCTGTTAAGTGTCTTTCCTCTCTTGATGACAAATATGTTATCGTTCCTGTGGACAAGGCTTCCAACAACATCGTGTTTGTATATAAATCATATTACTACGAATGCCTAATCAGGGAATGAGGCATAAATAACAACACCTCTGGTAATACCACATACAAACCAACTTCATTCGACAAAGATGAAATCCTAGCTAACCACAGATCCTTCATGACCTCTTTAAACATTCCCTCTGGTAAAGAGTCTGAGGACATACCCTATTTGTATTGGATACCTAAACTCCATAAGACACCATACAAAGAAAGATGCATAGCGGGATCATCAACTTGTTCGACGAAAGAATTGTCTATTCACCAAACAAAGATTATATCTGCAGTAAAAGAGGGACAACTGAAATATTGTGAAACTGTTTACCCGCGTAGTGACATAAATCACATGTGGATTTTGAAAAACTCGAAAGATCTTTTGGATAACCTTAACTCAAGATCTTTCTCTCAAGTATCCTCCATCAAATCTTTTGATTTTTCTACTCTATATACCACCCTTCCGCATGACAAATTAAAAACCTGCTAAAAAGAAGCAATCCACAAAGCTTTCAGTCATAGAAACGATGGGTCAAAATTTGTTGTGTTAGGTTACAATTCCACATATTTTTCTAACAAAATTCAAAAAGGTAAAACATGCTACTCCAGGGAACAAGTGATCAGTATGTTGGAATTCCTCATCGATAACATATTTGTCTCCTTTGGAGGGACACTGTTTCAGCAGGGCGTCGGCATACCAATGGGCATGAATTGTGCCCCTCGTCTATCCGATTTATTTTTATACTCATGTGAGTCGGAGTTTCTTCAAAAACTTGTTAAAGATAAGAAGATTCATGGAGCTAGAGCCTTTAATTCCACATACAGGTATATTGATGACGTTTTATCTATCAATAATTCTAGATTTGCAGAATTTCTTCCATTGATATATCTTCCAGAGCTGGAAATTAAAGAGACCGCAAATACAGCTTCATCAGCATTATTTTTGGACTTATACCTCGAATTTGACGACAGTGGTCAACTCAGTACTAAAATTTATGATAAACGAGCCGACTTCAATTTTAAAATCATAAATTTTCCTAATATGTGCAGCCATATACCAGCTTCTCCTGCATATGGTGTTTACATCTCGCAATTGATTCGTTATGCAAGAGCCAGTAGCAATTATTCTGATTTCTTGAAGCGTCATCTTTGTCTGAAAAACAGGCTACTGGACCAGGGCTATAAAAAGATTCGCCTTATTCGATCTCTTAAAAAGTTTATATTCCGATATCAAGATATTGTCGAAATATATTCTGTCTCTGCAGATACAATAGTAAAAGATGCATTTTCATATAGTGAAAATGTTTAAAGGTAAGGATTTGGTATACGTGGTTTACAGTGTCAAAAATATTGTTTGTGAATGTGTGACGTAAAAATGCTTTTGACATTTACGTTCGTAATTAAAATACTTCAAGGGACTCATAGTTGATTGTGATGGTTCACGAGATATATTAGATACTGAATTTAGTACTGTTTGACTACTATTTTATTTATTTTTTCCAGTATTGTTATAAATGCTGTTTTAGTGACAACCGGAACCTTTGAACAGTAATGGAAGTGAGAGGTTGGCGCCGTAAAATCTGATTCAATCCACCATTTCTTTAGAAATGCCTGTACCAAGTCAGGGCCATTGCGGTTTTCCAGTTTCCCGGTTGTTGACTGATTTTGTCTGTTTATTGATTTATGAGTTTTGAATTTCCCTTCGGAAGATTGCTCTGTGTTCGGTAATTTTGTTATTACACTTATTTGTTCATATCTTCAATCCATTGTTATATTTTTTTTAATATTATTTTTTTTTGTGGAAAATGAAGCAATCTGCTTATTAAATACTATGTCAATTTTTTAAGTAAATGACTGTCATAAAAAAACCTCCTCGACCATCTACACTAACAATTTTAACTAGCCGTACTCATTGAACTTAATACAGTTTTCCGCAAGTACTATACCGTTTCCACATGGTCTTTCCGGTTTCGCTTTGCATGTGTATATATTAACATATACGCATGCGCTAATCGATAACTCCGTCATACCATTTGTGCTGTTCAAATTGATCAATTTTAAGATGGCTATACCCGTGTCTAGGAGTTATGTAAGTTAATCCTCATTTTGTAGCCGTTCGCGACCGGCTGTAGATTTTAAAGTCGCTAACTTGAGCCTGTTTGCAACACTTTTGTTATGTTTCTATTTTCACTTTATAAACTTACAGTAGTCAACGTACTTGTAGAAGTGAAGCTGACGTATATATTTATTGATGTATTGCAAGTATATTGCTATATATTCAGAATTGTTCGAACAAAGTTTTCTCTTCTCTACTTGAAGATATCAAAGGGGTAATCAGACGCCGTAATCGGACGCCGTAATTCAAAGATGGACGTGTAATACTATGGACAAACAAAAAAGGACAAACAGACAAACAATGGTCCACAAAGTACTACACAGACAACTAGTGATTGACCCGGATGTAAAACATTGACGAGTACACGATACATGATTGGAAACAATAAATCTTGTAGTTGCTGGAATGGTCAAACAGGCGGAAATTGTGTCATAGAAATGACCTAATCGTGGAATTAGGCTGAATAATTGTATATTGCAGCTGGTAGCAAGCAATCACTACGAACAAGATGCTGATGAGTATGAGCTGCTGTAAACCTTTTTAAACATGCAGATAGTGTAGCATTTATTATCCATCCATGAGAAACTACCTGAAGGCTTGTCCTAAAGGGAAGTTGCCTATATGATTCGCTCACTCAACTATTTGACATTAGAGAGGGAATGTTCCTCTTAGAGTTTCCCAGCAACACAATTCCATATATCATATATTAAGGCTACTATCTTTAAGCCCTACTATCGTGAACTCAAACTCAGTCGTTGATTGAAACTTTGTTTTCAACTTTCTTCTATTAGTCTGTATACCTTGTTTGGATTTGACCATTAACGGTGAATACAATATAGGACGGTAGTATAGAATTGTCATCACTTTCCAGGAGGACCCCATAATAAACATGATATGTTTCTAAAGTATTTGCAATAACGTTTTAAAACTGTACTTCTGACATACTGATGATCATTTTCGTACTTAGCTGTGCTTGACCAAAACGTTTACTTTCTTTGCAAGTATGCAGTTTATGAAACTAGAGGCTCAGTGAGATGAGTCTGTGTCGCTCACCTTTCATTCTGCTTTGCATAAACTTAATAGAGAACCTTCCATATGTATTTCCTACCAAGTTACGGGTCATTTGCCCAAGCAGTTTCAGGGGAGAAGATCTCTTACAAATCAACCTATCAGAAATAAGAATTGCCTGTTGCGGCCATGTTTGTAATCGGATCGGGACAAACATAGCACTTTGATAGAGGACTTTCCATGGATCTTTCCTACCAAGTTTCGGATAATTTGGGAAACTAGTTTCAGAGAAGGAAATTTTTAGAAATTGACAGATGAGAAAAAAGAATTGCCTGTGGCGACCATGTTTGTAAACCAATCAGGACGAAATTAGCAATCGCTATAGAGATCCTTCGAAGGATGCTTCCTACCAAATGTTGGTTCCTTTGGGAAACGGTTTCAGAGCAGATGTTTTAGAAATTGACCAATCAGAAACAAGAATTGCCTGTGACGGCCATGTTTGTTAATGGATCGCGACGACATGAGCAACAGTTATAGAGGACCTTCCATAGATGCATCCTACCAAGTTTTGCGTCATTGGACAAAGAGCTTTCAGAGGAGAACATTTTTAGAAATCGACCAATCAGAAACAAGATTTGCATCTGAAGGCCATGTTTGCTAACGGATCAGGACGGAATGAGCAATCATTATAGAGGACTTTCCATAGATGCATAATACCAAGTTTCGATTCATTGGACAAAGCACTTTCAGAGGAGAACATTTTTATAATTCGACCAATCAGAAACAAGAATTGCCTGTGACGGCCATGTTTGTTAACGGATCGGAACGAAATATGCAATCAATATAGAGAACCTTCCAAAGATGCTGTCTACCAAGTTTCGATTCATTGTGACCAAGTGGTTTCAGAGGAGAAGAATTTTTAGAAATCGACCAATCAGAAACAAGATTTGCCTGTGACGGCCATGTTTATTAACGGATCGGTACGAAATTAGCAATCGTTATAGAGGATCTTCCATAGATGCATCCTACCAAGTTTCGGTTCCTTGGACAAAGTGCTTTCAGAAAAGAACATTTTTAGAAATCGACCAATCAGAAAGAAGAATTGCCTGTGGTGGCCATGTTTGTAAAAGAATCGGGAAAAGCAATCTTTATAGAGGACCTTCGAAGGATGCTTCCTACGAAATGTTGTTTCATTTGGGAAAGGGGTTTCAGAGCAGTAGATTTTTTTTAAATTGACCAATAAGAAACAAGAATTGCCTGTGACGGCCATTTTGGTTAACGCATCGGGAGGAAATGAGTAATCATTATAGAGGACCTTCCATAGATGCATCCTACCATGTTTCGGTTCATTGGACAAAGCGCTTTCAGAGGAGAACATTTTTAGAAATCGACCAATCAGAAACAAGAAATGCATGTGGCGGTCATGTGTGTTAACGAATCGGGAGAAAATGAGCATTCTTTATATAGGACTGTCCAATGGTGTTTCCTACCAAATTTTGGTTCAGTTGGAAAAGTGGTTTCAGAGGAGAAGATTATCAAGAAATCGACCAACCAGAAATAAGAATTGCCTGTGACGGTCATGTTTGTTAACGGATCAGGACGAAATTACCAATCTTTATAGAGGACCTTCCACAGATACGTCCTACCAATTTTCGGTTCACTTGGGAAAGCAGTTTTAGAGAGGATTGTGTAGAAATCAACCAATCAGAAATAAGAATTGCCTGTGGCGGCCATTATTGTTAACAGATCAGAACGAAATGAGAACCTTTTATAGAGGACCTTCCATAGATGCTTCCTACCATGTTTCAGTTCATTTGGCCAAACGGTTTCAGAGGAGAAGATTTTTTAAAATTGGCCAATCAGAAACAAAAATTGCCTGTGACAGCCATGTTTGTCAACGGATCGGGACAAAATTAGCAATCTTTATAGAAGACCTTCAGAGATGCTTCCTACCAAGTTTCTTTTTAATTGGCCAAGCGGTTTCAGAAGAGGAGAATTTTTAGAAATCGACAAATCAGAAACAAGAATTGCCTGTGACGCCATGCTTATTAACGGATCGGGACGAAATAAGCAATCATTATAGAAGACCTTCCATAGATCCATCCTACCAAGTTTTGGTTCATTGGACAAAGCGCTTTTAGAGGAGAACATTTTAGAATTCGACTAATCAGAAACAAGAATTGCCTGTGGCGGTCATGTTTGTTAACGAATCGGGACGAAATGAGCAATCTTTATAGAAGACCTTCCAAGGGTGCTTCTTACCAAATTTTGGTTCATTTGGAAAAGCGGTTTCAGAAGAGAATATTATCAAGAAATCGACCAACCAGAAACAAGAATTGCTTGTGACGGCCATGTGTGTTTACAGATCGGGACGAAATAAGCAATTATTATAGAAGACCTTCCATAGATCATCCTACCAAGTTTTGGTTCATTGGACAAAGCGCTTTCAGAGGAGAACATTTTAGAAATCGACTAATCAGAAACAAGAATTGCCTGTGGCGGCCATGTTTGTTAACGAATCGGGACGAAATGAGCAATCTTTATAGAGGACCTTCCAAGGATGCTTTCTACGAAATGTTGGTTCATTTGGGAAAGCGGTTTCAGAGAAGAATATTATCAAGAAATCGACCAACCAGAAACAAGAATTGCCTGTGACGGCCATGTTTGTTAACAGATCGGGACGAAATAAGCAATCCTTATAGAGGACCTTCCAGAGATGCATCCTACCAAGTTTCGGTTCATTGGACAAAGCGCTTTCAGAGGAGAACATTTTTAAAAATCGACCAATCAGAAACAAGAATTGCCGGTGGCAGCCATGTTTGTTAGCGAATCGGGACGAAATAAGCAATCTTTATAGAGGACCTCCAAGGATGCTTCCTACGAAATTTTGGTTCATTTGGGAAAGCGGTTTCAGATGAGGAGATTTTTTAGAAATCAACCAATCAGAAATAAGAATTGCCTGTGGCGGCCATGTTTGTTAACGGATCAGGACGAAATTACCAATCTTTATAGGAGACCTTCCATAGATGCTTCCTACCAAGTTTCGGTTCATTTGGGAAAGCGGTTTTCAGAGAAGATTGTGCAGAAATCAATCAATCAGAAATAAGAATTGCCTGTGGCGGCCATGATCAGGACGAAATGAGAAATCTTTATAGAGGACCTTCCATAGATACTTCCTACTATGTTTGCCAAACGGTTTCAGAGGAGAAGATTTTTTTAAATCGGCCAATGAGAAACAAGAATTGCCTGTGGCAGCCATGTTTGTCAATGAATCGGGACAAAATAAGCACTCTTTATAGAGGACCTTCCGTAGATGCTTCCTACCAAGTTTCAGTTCAGTTTGTCTAAGGGGATTCAGAGGAGAAGATTAAGATTTGAAAAGTTAACGGACGACAGACGACGGACGCCAAGTGATGGCAAAAACTCACTTTGCCTAAAAATGCAAAGTTTTAAGAAAATCACTATTTTTCATTTGACAGTATATCAAACAATATTTCATATTTTATATACTTGAAGTATTCTTTAGTTTGTGAAAAAAATAGTTCATGTTCATTGCCTGTATTATCCAATCAGAAGTAGTCCTTTAGTATTCACTGTTAATCTTTAATCTGAATGAAGTTATTATTTTTTAATGGCTTGCCATTGTTGGTTTAACGTGTACATATTGATTAGTCTTCAGATCCCTAATGGAATACTAGGTATTGGTCAGGGGCCATGTTAACAAAGGTGTCTTAGACTAAGACGTGTCTTAGGATGGTATTATGACATATCTTAGTCCTAAGTCGGGTTAATGAAAGTGTCCTAAATTGCGAGATGTCCTAAAATTTATACTAAAGTTAGGACACCAAAATAGGTGTCCTAAGAGTGTTTTAGGATAATCCTAAGTTAGGACAGCGTTATGATGCCCTAAATACAACAAACAGGATTGTTCTTATATATAAATACGGTGATTTTCCATGATATCGGCAAGTTATCTATTCTGTAATTTCGATGTATTGGTGTGCATTTTCTCTATGCGTTTTAAATGACTGAGTTGTTGTTGTTTTTTTAAATTACTATGTTTCAATTTATTAAACAATTTGCACGTTTTTATCTTTTAACCCTTTTGAATAACTGATGATGTGACACGTTGACATCTTGAAAACAGCTCACTTGGCTAAAAGTTTAATGTAAAGTACACGTATTGATTAAAATTTACCATCACTTTTATTGATAATATTCTATTAAATTATTATCAGATTTCATTAGGTGTATATACATTTCTAATATAAAAATCACAATTAAGGGCGTACGCCTGTGGTATGGGAGATAACTCTATTTTCAGTGTCTTCTAAAATATATGATCATCTGTGCGTTTGAAAATTCCCCCTCAATTCCAAGCTTCTTGGTGACAAAGATTGTTTACATTGGATATGGCCAGTTAAAAAATGACTCCTTTTCCTTTTACCTTTTCATATCTTATTGCTGCGTATGCCAGTGTCAAGCAGTGTGTTATTATTACATGCCGGTGCCCACATAATATCATTGAAATATCTCTTTTAAGAAAAAATGTTCATCGAAATATGTTGTCAAAAATGTCAGAAATGTAACACCAATTGTGTGGCAACTTTTACTATTGAATTTCAAGGCTTGTCAAAAAAAATAATAATAAAACATATACACCAGAATCTTAGATATTATGAAACTATAGAGCAAATTCATTTTATGGTAGTAAAAAAATAGAAAGCTATGTTTGTTAAAAAAAATTGTAATATCTGATCCTCTCTTATACCGCTGCCCCCTTCTCCTAAGACAACTAAAGAATAACCAGAATCAAACGAATACAACTGGAGCACAGAATTTGAAGGAATTAAACAATATCACTGGGTGGCTTTCTATGGCTTTGGGGGGGGGGGGGTTGTTGTTGTAATGAATTAATCAAGTAGAGTCACCCTCAAACCACCCCTCCCCAGCCGACCTGAAAATAAAAAAGACAAATGCAGTTATTTGGTAATTTGGACATCCACTGTGTCAATTATAAGAATTCATAAGCTTTTTGTTATTGGTAACTAGTTATTTTTTTTTATCTCACAAACAAAGAAACTAGCAAAGGATGGGTGGGTGATAACTTTCCTTGACAATTTCATTTTTTTCTGGGTGCCATCCATTAAACACATAAATTTAAATATTTTTAAAATCTGACGGTAAAAGTTTGCAAAATTTGATGTAATGATGTCTATATGTCTATTCTTCAGTGTGATATTTTCTGGTGGAAATTAATTGACAGGAATTTTTTTTAATCCGATTTTTAGTACCAAAGTGGTCCTCAGGACATCCCCCTTTATTTGCAGTTTCCACTGTTTTGCACGTGATTATCTCCAAACAGGATATTCAGATATGCTAGATATTTCATACTTATTCAACAACAACACTCTCAAGTGTGTTAAAGCCGAAATATTCCCTTTCAATCAGAAATAAATGTGCATATCCATTAGAATCTTCCGAAACTAGTATTACCATCTGGTGTCAATAATACCCCCAAAATTGCTATATTTAGGATGTGCTATGGAGAAAACGGCACGGTGAAATTTTTTGAAACTTTGACAGATAATGTATTTAGACATAACTATTGCATGATGCAAATTAAAGCAAAAAATGAATGATGGGAAAATTTTAGAGTAACCCAGGTATACACCCTTAAATCAATGTAATATATAAATAAAATAAAATTTAATCTTATTATTTTATTTTCTATGTGAACTTTTGCGTAACACATTAATGTTTATATTATTCTTTCTTTACACAAATCAGCTCGTATTCATATTTACGATTATGTCTAGGACATCCTAAGCAAAGATAGTGCTAAGACAGCTTTGATATACAATCTCAGACATGTCCTAGGATAGTCCTATCAGTGTCCTAAAATATGTCATAAGACATGTCTTAGGACATTTCTTAGGATACTTTCATTAACCCGGCCCCTGGATTATAAGGGTTCAACTCACAGAGTTGTCTAGAAGGTACATGAAACAGCATTGTTCATATTTCAGTTGATTTCAATAAAATAAACTAAAACGTATGTGTATGACATATTTTGAAATCGAATTATTTTTGTTTAGAAAAAAAACATACTTCAAGCTAACTCAAATAAGAAGTTGCACTACTTGAAATGTACTGAAGTTGACAATTTGTATTCTTTATTGTTAAAAAATGTACTTTTCGGTCAACCAGTTTATTAGCAGACGACGTTTTATACTGAGAAGATAACATCGTATTACGTATTACATTTGTCATGTGAAATCTGCTCACTCTGTTTTATCTTAACAGTAAGTTAACTTATGTTCACTCAACATAAAATTTCTCTGACGTCACTCTATTGTTCGAACAGTGGATTATTGTTAAGCATCTACAGTTTATTCTTTTGTTCTTAAATATATGAACTTTAACCTTTTACTGATTTAGGCTTAAAAACGTGTTATACATATTGTGGGACTTCATGGTATCGAACCACTGCTGGGCTTTTTAAAATCTACTTTGACTTTCAAAACTTCCATCTAACCATTCGGCTACGGTGACCACACTACTATACTCTATAATTAATATATATGACACTTGATAGTAAGCCTTGTTAAAAACAATATCAACCATTTGTTTAAAGAAGCAATTGATCAATATATACAAGAAACGAGACAAGTATTTCAGGTCTGGCATAATTTATGTTCAGAACTGACGAGTATGTGAACTTTTAAAATGTATTCTCGCAATACAAAAACAACTACCGAACCGACCGCAAGTAATAAGTAATAGCTACCGTCTAAGATCGAGGTGTTCAAGCTAGATGAACACCTGATCCCGTGCAAATTGTGCGCCGAGACCGCGTAGCGGTCGATGTACTCAAAGCACGGGGAAGGGTTTTTATCTAGCTTGAACCCGAGATCGAAGTCGGTAACTGACTTACACTCTAGTGCTATTGTTTATAAAAAATCATTACATCAGTAATATTTTGTTCTACTTGTTGGGTGAAAGTTGCCAAAGTCGTAAGTACATGTACATTTATATTGTAGTATTTGAGAAAAAAAAACCCATACATTTTACTAACAGGTGGATATTTTATATAGTATTCTGAAATAAACTATTTTCTCTAATTCTTGTTCAATTTTCACACTTCTCAACCCGTGTGAGAAAAAATCGATAATCAACATGTGGATCATTTTGTTCTCAGTCGCTGATTGGTCAATTATGAATTACGTAATTTTATATGCTCATCTTAGCAACGTTTAAAAAATGTAAACAAATCGCGTCGTCTGCTTTATGAAAAATGTCAGATATCCTTGTCTGAGATTTCCGTCTTGCCCTGTTACCGGTGTTAGATTCTTTTTCTCACTAATATTTTATATTTCTCACTAATATTTTATTGAAAGTATACTGTCTTCACCTCATTCCGTGTTATACCTCGTTCCGAGGTATTTTCTTTTTGTGATTTGCGTACCTCCGTTTACGCAGTCGCCGATCCGAGGATGCAGGTCACGTTTCACTGACGACACGCTTTGTTTACATCACCTACTTTTTGGAAATGCTTGCATTTCAGGTAAGCTTTTGCCGTTTTATTATATATAATAATAAATCTCAACTTCTCCTTCACCCTTATATGCCATCTCATTTGATAAATCTTAAAAAACAACTTAGATATCGTTTATTGAACATGTGAAAACTGTTTTGTGTTCGTCTGATATCCAGCTTCCTAGTTACCAATGAGAATAAAGTTGCACTTACGGTTGTGCGCAAGAAAATACTATGGAAAATCATATTAACAATTATGAGAATTTTGCTGTTTTTCGATAATACGACTGGAATTAAAGCAATATACGGCATGAGTGAACAACTTAGAAAAAAAGATCAAGCGTTGTTTTTTGGAATTATACCATCATATGTTTATTCCAACTCCTAAAATATGTGATATTTAAAATGAAAATTGCCAAAAAGTGCATAAAATTTAATCCCAAACAATTAAAAAAAATCAATTGTTGTTTTTTACA
>MJUT01052627.1:56150-70957 GCA_002080005.1 Gigantidas platifrons | reverse complement strand
CTGCCAAATTTGGTCCAAATCAGTTCAGTGGTTTCAAAGAAGAAGAAAGTATGAAAAGTTTACAGACGCGGACGACGACGACGACTACGACGACGGACGCAAAGTGATGACAAAAGCTCACCTGACCAAACTAGGAAGAACTGTTTTAGATACCTAAAACTTATGTCTCCCCTTAATGTGTGGTCATCTGTACAACAACCTATCTCGAAAGACAAAAATGTTATGGCCCGGAAAAGGAAATACTATTTAAAAAACAATTATTTGACCTTGAGGTCAAAGGTCAAGTCCCACGAAGGTCATTACGGTATGCGACACACCACCTTATGGTCATGCACCCACATACCAAATAAATACTATTTAAAAAACAATTATTTGACCTTGAGGTCAAAGGTCAAGGTCCCACGAAGGTCATTACGGTCATGTACCCGCATACCAAATATCATTGACCTGTCTCAAAAGACAAAAATGTTATGGCCCGGACAAGAAAATACTATTTAAAAAACAATTATTTGACCTTGAAATCAAAGGTCAAGGTCCCATGAAGGTCATTACAGTACGTGACACACTGCCTTATGGTCATGCACCCACATACCAAATAAATACTATTTAAAAATAATTATTTAACCTTGAGGTCAAAGGTCAAGGTCCCATGAAGGTCATTATGGTATGCGACACACTGCCTTATGATCATGCACCCAAATATCATTGACCTACTGTAAACCGGGAAATTTTCGCGCCGTCTTTTTGTCACGATTTACTGACGAAATCCACATTCGCACTGTTTTAAATTCGTGGTTCACAGACAACCTAAAGTGATAAAATGTATACGGTATTATTTAGACAAAAACATGCTCTGTCATATTTTTTGTACAATTTGTACAATTAATTAAAACTGTTTGATACTGGTTTAATTAATCCTATGCAAGATCGATAAAATGACGATTCCCCCCTATGGCTTTACCCTGACCAGGTAACTAAGTTTTTGAAGAAAAACAAGAAACTCAATAAATTTGAAATCGATCTGAGGTTAAGTGTCATAAAGCCAATACACTCACACTGGATTGTAAAAACACTCTCACAATTATTAGACAGAACTGACTTGATCAAAAGTGCATTCGAGGCCGGCATTGTTGTTGTTAATCAGTAAACTCTTTGATTCGTGACAAGTAACAGGTGTGGATTAAAGGTTGAAGTGTGACATGTTTACACAACACTTACTGTTTATTGTGTTAATCAAATGTCAATTGATGTTTTAATATTTTAACAAGCTTATAAATAATAAATATTGTATCATTTTATTTTGTATCTAATAATTCATTTTATGGAAAACAAATATCCTACGTAGAACTTCGCTTTGCATCCGACATCTGCTTATAAATGACATAAATGGTCATGCTTTTTTCTCCTGATTTATCTATGAAAAATTGTCAGATTTGGCACTTCTTTGAAATATTATATTCTACTTACTAGTATTTTCCCTTTCTTGAGATATTCGCGACAGTTTTATTTTCTCGCTTCCAATGTTACTGCGAAAATAAAACTGCCGCGAAAATTACCCGGTATACAGTATCTCGAAAGACAAAAATGTTGTGGCCCAGACAAGAAAATACTATTTAAAAGACAATTATTTGACCTTGAGGTCAAAGGTCAAGGTCCCACAAAGGTCATTATGGTATGCAACACACCGCCTTATCGTCATGCACCCACATACCAAAAATCATTGACCTATCTCAAAAGACAAATAAAAGAACCGCCTAGCGCATGAATGCGTGACGTATCCCCCCGCACTTGCATAATATTTAGTTTTATATATTTATAGAAAGCAGCCTTGCAGTCTTAATGTATAACATACTTACAAGCCACATGCAAAGATTATTCAAATATATCCATGGTTACTAAAGTTATCACATAAACAAGACACAATTCTCAAAATTGGTGATTTTTCAAAAAAAAACTAACATTTTCCCCCAAAACCCTTGCTTCAAATATTTCCATGTTAGAACCCATCCAAGATAATGATAATTACAAACTACTTGCAAAATATTATTCAAATCTATCCATGTTTACTAAAGTTATCGCATAAACAAGTCACAATTCTCAAATTTGGTGATTTTTCAACCAAAAACTAAGATTTTCCTCCAAAACCCTTGCTTCAAATATTTCCATGTTAGAACCCATCCAAGATAATGATAAATATTAGTTACTGTAACACAGAGTGTTACAAATGTCCCCCAAACGAACAATACTCAAGATATGATCATAATATGGCTCCCAAACCATGGATATCAATTCCCAACATCAAAATCTACTTGGAAACCAAATTACGCCCAAATCGGGAGGATTTTTTTTTATTTTGGTGGCCATTTTGGATTCAAAATGGCCACCATAGCATACCAACGATGAATATCAATTCGCAACATCATAATCTACTTGGAAACCAAATTTCGCCCAAATCGGAGGATTTTTGTATTTGATGGCCATTTTGTATCTTGGTTACCATGGCAACGGCTACCATTTTGAATTTTGTCAACTCCCCCAAAAGCTGCCACACACTACGGTGGATATTCCTACAAAGTTTCATGAAGTTTGATGAATGGAATCCAATTTTTTTTTAAATCCCCCTTTTTTGTTTCCATGGCAACTGCAGCAAAGTTTGTCCAACTGATTCCGATTTTTTTTACCTTATCTCGTTTCACTAGATGTGGATGTTGTTCCTATCAAGTTTCATCAATTTCTGTTCGGCGAGTAACCTGCTATGATCATTTTTGTGTTTTTCAATTTTTTGGCATTTTGGCCGTTTCCATGGCAACGGCAGCCATTTTGAAAAAATCTACCCTTAAAGGCACAACTTCACATGGCATATGATATTCCTACAAGGTTTCATAAAGTTTGATCAAGGCATCTCCGAGAAATGTGTCGGAAAAACTTTTGGCGGAAGAAAGAAAGAAAGAAGAAGAATAACTAGAATTGAAATTGCAAAGCAATAGCAGACGTCACCCAACCCCATTATTTTGGTACCTCGGTTTGCATCTTGGTTACCATGGCAACGTCTGCCATTTTAAATTTTATCAACACGCCAAAAGCTTCCACACACTGCGGTGAATATTCCTACGATGTTTCATGAACTTTGAAAATTATTATATTACACAAAAAATATTGGTTACTGTAATGCAGAGCGTTACAAATGTCCCCCAAACGTACAATACACAAGATATGATATGATCTGAAGGATCATAATATGGCCACCAAACCATGGATATCAATTCCCAACATCAAAATCTACTTGGAAACCAAATTTCGCCCAAATCGGAGGATTTTGTATTTTGGTGGCCATTTTGGATTCAAAATGGCCACCATAGCAACCAACGATGGATATCAATTCACAACATCATAATCTACTTGGAAACCAAATTTCGCCCAAATCGGGAGGATTTTGTATTTTGGTGGCCATTTTGGATTCAAAATGGCTGCCATAGCATACCAACGATGAATATCAATTCGCAACATCATAATCTACTTGGAAATCAAATTTAGCCCAAATCGGAGGATTTTTGTATTTGACGGCCATTTTGTACCTTGGTTACCATGGCAACGACCGCCATTTTGAATTGTTCAACACCCCAACTGCTGCCATACACTACGGTGGATAATCCTACAAAGTTTCATGAAGTTTGATGAAAGGAATCCAATTTTTTTTTAAATCCCCCCTTTTTTGTTTCCATGGCAACTGCGACAAAGTTTGTCCAACCAATTCCGATTTCTTTGGCTTACATCGTACCACTAGATGTGGATGTTGTTCCTATCAAGTTTCATCAATTTCTGTTCGGCGAGTAACCGGCTATGATCATTTTTGTGTTTTTAAATTTTTTGGCATTTTGGCCGTTTCCATGGCAACGGCAGCCATTTTGAAAATTCCAAAAGTACTCCACACATAGGGCTTAACATTCCTGCGAAGTTTCATTGATTTCCGTTGAGTAGTCGCCGAGAAATGTGTCTAACAAACTTTTGGCGGAAGAAAGAATAATAATAATAATAATAATAATAATAATAATAAGAAACGGAGCAAACACAATATGTCTCCCAAACTTTGTTTGGGGGACATAATTACATGTACAAGCCACATGCAAAAAATTATTCAAATCTATCCATGTTTACTCAAGTTATCGCGTAAACAAGACTCAATTCTCAAAATTGTTGATTTTTCAACCAAAAATTAAGATTTTCCCCCCAAAACCTTAGCATCAAATATTTCCATGTAAGAACCCATCCAAGATAATGATATTTACAAGCCACACGGAAAAAAATTATTCAAATTTATCCATGTTTACTAAAGTTATCGCGTAAACAAGACACAATTCTCAAAATTAGTGATTTTTCAACCAAAAACTAAGATTTTCCCCCAAAACCCTTGCTTCAAATATTTCCATGTTAGAACCCATCCAAGATAATGATAATTATAAGCCACATGCAAAAAATTATTAAAATCTATCCATGTTTATTCAAGTTATCGCGTAAACAAGAAAGTGTGACGGATGGACAGACAGACGGCCGCCATTACTATATCCCCTCACCGCTATCGCAGGGGGGATAAAAAGCTATGGTCCGGACAAGTTTTCAGATAGATAGGTCAACTAGATCAAACAAGATGAACTGTGAGCTAATGCTCACTTATGATACCCCCACTGTTCGGCAAACAGCAAGTAGGAATCTGACGAGTCAAAAAACGCTTCCCACGATATGGGGTCCCTATATGAAGCTTGTGACGAAATATCAGATTTCTGTCATCAATAGTTGCTGAGAAAAATGCGACGAAAAATGAGCATATATGTTCAATGTGTATAAAAATCAACAAAGTCGGCAAACAGGAAGTAGGACTTTGATGGGTCCAAAAACGCCTCCCACGATAGTGATATTTTTTATTTAAAAATATGTAATTGATTATGCTGAGAATTTAATAAAATAATGAAATAATAATAGTAAGAATAAAATAATAATTATAATAATAATTTTAGTAAGAGTATAAATATATTTGATCAGGTGTAAATTTAACTCAGTGAGTTTGTACTCACTTTCAGTTTGTACTCACTTTCTAAATAACAAGTCTGTCATTGGGTAAATAATATCCTTTGTCTAGATAGATATTTAATCTCAAACATTTTATTTCTATTTCATTCTTGGCTAATTTATACGCAATGATTGCATGAATTTATAAAGGAAAATAATATAGAAAAAACATTTATATTATGGATTTAACAGGACTTTTAATGTTTATCCAAAAATTTAGAGTTTACTACACTTCGTATGTTAATTTATACATGTAATTTTACGGAGAATTTATATAGTAGACAGTATACGTGAATACTTGTACTAGAAACGTTTTCTAGATTTTCAAATTTGGAATTTACTACACTTCGGAGTTTAACGGAGTTTTAAACAGTAGACAATATACTTGAATAGTTGTACTAGAAACGTTTTCTAGCTAGAATATATTATATGATCCAGTCAGTTGGTAGAAACATATAAAGATAATGTCAACGGAAAGAGAACTTAGAGAAAAAAGGGACATTGATTACAAGAAGTTACACAATGGAACTACGTTTGTGGCGGATAAAGAGCTAACTCCGGTTAAAACGACTAGGGTAGTTACATGTAGAAATGGAGATAAGATCGAGAAGAAAGAAGCAAAAATGGAATCGGATATGTCAAGCGAGTCAGATTCGGATTTGGATGAGCAAGAAGATGATTCAGAAGAAGAAATTAAACGAATAAAGAAGGAGTTACAAGAGGTGAAAGATCAAAGGAAGAAGTTACAGAAAGCGAAAAAGAAGGAGAAATTATTGAAAGAGCTGGAAGAACAGAAGAAACAGCTAAAGAAAGAAAAAGACAAAGACAAAGGTGAATTTGTTAAAGTTAAGAAAAACGTTAAAAATGATGTTGTTAAAGTAAAGAAAAATGTTAAAGATGTTGAAGAACTAACTTTAAATAAATTGAGATCAGACAATGTAATTAAAACAAAAGCAAAAAACAAGGTTAAGAAAATACTAGAATTATAGTCTAGTGATACTGATAGTACATGTAGTAGTAGTAATAGTAGTAGCTCTGATAGTTCAAGCAGTAGTAGTAGTTTAGATAACTCTGTAAAGAAAATCAAAAAATATAAATCAAAGTCTAAACGAAAATCTGGTATTAATGACAAACCTTCTGATGAGGTGGTTAAAAAACAGTTGTGGCCACAGTCAAAGTTACAATATGAGTATGCAGGGTCAAAAATGAGTTTTGAAGATTTAGAGTTTAATTTGTTTGTCGCTGGAGAACTAGAAATTATATCCGGTAACAAAATCAGTGACAAAGAAAAGAAAGGCAGAATTAAATTATTAAAGAAAATTTCATATTTTTATGAATTGTACGAATGGAAAGGCATTAAAAATTTTATGCACACATAATTAGACAAATTGAAAACGGCTTAGCCGATTGGACACATGACTTTAGTGAAGTAGAAACACCTTTGCTCATAAAATATGTAAAAATTGAACAGAGGGGTAAACAAAGCGAGCAAAAGAAAATTGCAAAAAAAGATGAACACGTGTTTTATTGCTCTTTTTATCAACGTAAAAAATGTTCTCAGTCAAATTCTCATTATGGAAAAATAAAGGGAATTGATCATATTTACAACACATTTGTGCTACATGTTATAGACGTTTTCAGAAATCGATGATTACCTAGTTATCGTTCGTGGACGCCAGCCTGGAAGCCAGTGACACAGGAGAGTTCACTTGACGTTTTTTGTCACGTGATTTTCGACGTAAATATTGACGCGATGGACGTCTGAGGACGGCCTCAGAAATTTGTTGCTTTATAGCTTCGATTATGGTTATTTGTAATATTTTGTTGAAAGGATCATTTCTACGAACATTCGGGAACGTAAATGTTTAAATTTTGCATCGGTATTCTCACTTTCAAACAAATAATGACTCTCATAAAATGGACCCTCAAGATTTCTCGTCCCTGTTTGACAACAGAAAACATCTTTTGTTTAATTTATTATTGAATATGCCGGTAAATTTCTTACTTTTAATACACAATTGACTATCGTGGGTGACATATATCCAAAAGGTTGCAAGGTTTATCATCGGGGATACGATTGTGTCAGTTATAATCAGCACCTGCCGAGATGAAAATTGCTGTACGAGGCGGCGTAAATGAATGGCTTTTCGGGTACTCTCGGGATTTTCCTTTTCAGTTGACTAACATTACTGTAGTTTTAAGAACTCGAACAGATATTTTTCAAGGCCGAGATGTAAATAAATATCTTTTAAACAAACATGGACAGAATGTACACAGATTGTGTTAAGAAAGTTTGTGGATAAGGTCAGAATTAAGTGAAAATTGCTTCCAAAGTGTTTTTGTCAAAATCATATCAATAAATTTTGTTTACAAAAAAGTTTTATTCATGCCTGGTGGGAAAGCAAGTTGGGAAAGTATAAAATGGATAAGTTGGAGAGAAAGTAAAAATTAACAAACTTGAGTGAAGATTAGTTTTGTTGTCAAAATCATACATTTTGTTTAAAAAAACCTTTTTTAAACAAAAAATTTAAAAACAAAATTTCTTCCATAGTGTTGTTGTTTAAAAAAAACTTGAGTGAAAATTAGAGTTGTTGTCAAAATCATATTAATAAATTTTGTTTTAAAAAAAAAACTTTTATTCATGCCTGGTGGGAAAGTACAAAATGGATAAGTTGGAAAGAATTTGCTCAGACTGGGCAAGAAAAAGTTTGTGATAAAGTAAAAATTAACAACCTTGAGTGAAAATGTTAAATAACATACTATAAAAAAAAACCCACCATATATCATTTCAGCTGCAAATTACAAAAATTCAGTTATTATATCTCTGATTTCACCTATTTCTGTTCACAGAATCTTGTGACTGATATATCCAAGTTTGGTTAAATATGGAATCCCATGTTTTCTTCAATCTTCTTTCCAAATTTGAAGAAAAATCCCATAACATTGCAGATCCATTTAATTTCAGTTATTTCTTTTGACACAGCAGCTTGCATTGTAAGGGACCTCAAAGGCAATTTTTTTTGTAAGATTAGATAAATTTGGAATCGTATCTCTTCTTTGCAAATTAAAAAAATCTTTTCAGACATTTGCAAAGTTACTTTGGTTTTTTTTCAGTGGTTATCATGATATCCCATGGGGCTTCCAATCACTCTTATTAAAATTAGAATTTTTTTTACAGCAGATATCATGAGCTGGTTGACAGCACCCAGATGACAAATGATCTGAGGCTGTTTTAGATCCTTTGCCCTTTACCGGATATCCTACCATACTTCATGATGGACACACATAGGTGCATTGCAATAGGGAGGAATTGCTTACTCTTCTGGACCACCCGAGTGATTTTTTGTGTTATATCGGTTAGTTGTTGTTGGTTTGTTTCTGTGGTTTGGTTTGTATTTTGTCCTCGGCTATTGTTTATTAATAACCCTTTCGGTTGTAAACGTTTATTTGTTCCTCATAACAAAAGTTCCAATGGTACTTTTCTATTAGATTGTATCATGATAAACATTCCTTTAGGAACAAATATTACAATAAAAGTTCCAGTGGACATAATATTCCATAATATGGCTACTTTTGGATCTTATATTATGGTGGAACTTATATTCCGTCATATGAGTTTTCTTTTTCCTTTTGCCCGAGAGCCCATATTTGTCAGAAATAGTAATCAGAGTCCCTGTGGATGGATACACATGGGGTCATGCCACAATGTCTACAGGTAAATTTGAGCTAATTAGACATTTTTTTCCCAAAATGTCTACTCCCTGATTAAAAGTTATTCCCAAAATGTCTACAGGTAATTTTCTTATGTTACTCAAAATATTTCATGAGTTGCTGTATTAAGTACCATGATATAACTGTGCAATATGATAACAAATACAATTTTCTTATATTGTTGGTAGTCTTATAAAATATTTCATGAGTTGCTGCATTAAGTACCATGATATAGCTGTGCAAAATGATGAAAAGTACAATTTTCTTATATTACTTAAAATATTTCATGAGCTGCTGTATTAAGTACCATGATATAGCAGTGCAATGATGAAAATACACCAAATAGGCAGTATAATAGTACAATGAAAATAAAACATCACTTGGTTACTTCAGTTTTATTACAAATATTTCTTATTCATATAGCTTTACATGTAATATTTAATTCAGAATTTATCGTATAAACATCTAATTTTATATGGAAATGTTATAAAAAAAAATCAGAATAAGAAAAGTTGGTAGTACTATCCTGTCCTTGTTAAAATATTTAAAACTTGACTTAAGATTTGTTATGAACTCAAAAACAAATTTAAAACATTTCTTGTACACTAAACTTACATCTAATTAAAATAGACTGTGATTCCTATCTTTACATGATGATAAAATTAATAAGGATTTTGGAAATAAATTAAGAACATATAGATTATTTAAGAATAACATAAGTCTAGCACCCTATTTATCTAGAAAAAAATGATGAACAAAGAATTTTACTCTCAAAATTAAGAATAAGTAATCATAATTTAGAAATAGAAAGAAGAGGGCTTCAGGCAAAAGAAAAAAATTGTAAATTATGTTTAAAGGAAGTTGAAGATGAAATTCACTTATTAAAATGTGAAACACTTCAAAATGTGAGAACACCATTTATTCATCTTATAAATAATAATAATTATAACTTTAAACATTTAGATATTACTTATTAGAGAACAATTTATATGGTTAATGTCCAATGAAGACAATTTCATCATAAATCAACTTTCAGATATGATACTAAAGTTACATTCATCTAGAAATGATATAATTCAAAATTAATAATAGTCATATTTTATGTTATACAGTATTAATAATAATAATTATATACTGTATCTGAGGTAGATATACAACTGTGGATGATACACTGTCTCTTAATCTATTACACTATATTTGTCAAAATTATTGATTACAAAATTGTATATTTACATGTAATAGTATTAGTATGTCTTGTATGTTAAATCCAATCAATCATAATCATACCAATTAATGTAAATATTGTAATTTTCATGTACAATGTAATCATACTGCCTGTCATGGGCATCTTTAATTGACAAATAAACATATTCTATTCTATTCTATTCATATATAATAAAATTAAAATCTGTTTAGACATTTTGGGAAAAACCTAATATTCTGCAGTAGACATTTTGGGGGAAAACAACAGTAGACATTTTGGGCATGGACTGATACACAGATAGGAGGTTGTATTACTTTACAACTTCATAGTCATAGGTGAGGGGATACTAAAATATCATTCTATTAACATCTAGACAGCATATGAAAACAATCCTGTGGTAATTTGATTATTTAATTGTGAAACATTTAATACAATATTTGAAGGCAGCATTATAAAGCGTAAACTTTCAAATAGAGACTACAAAATGGATAAAATAAGGGGTCACGTTGGAAATCTCACATGGATGTGTGGTTTAAATTATGTTTATATCTTGGAATTTGTCCAACCTTCACATCTAAAATACTGGAATTGAAACGAATGAAATATTAAAATACATGAGAACAATCTACAAGTGTCATGCTTGCAGATAAAAGCCTGAAACAAACAGAAATCTCGACATTTTTTCCTTTGAAAATACACTGAAATGGTGACTGCCTTCGGAGGTCAAAATATAGTTTGTCGCTAAGAATGCTGGGATTTGATGTTTTGTATGGGATTCCTTACTAATTATAGAGTTTATTTTTACCATCTTTGATGTGATTGCCCAAGGGGGATGCGATTGTGTCAGTTAAATATAGAGAGTTTTTTTCACCGCCATATTTTTAGGCAATGAGATGCTTGAAAGAGGTCACTGGGAAAATACCGATTTTCACCGTTTTTCTACACGGAAAAGCTGTCAAAAATAATCAATCATTTGTCTGCAATAATAAACTTGTGATAAATATAAAAAAAACACGAATTACGGTTATTTCATCGTTTCCCAACAGGGTTTTCTGAGGTAGCCTATCGCGGATGATTTTGTTTACGTAGTTACGAAGCGCCACCTATGCATTGAAGCGAGGTTATCTGCCCTTAGCGCGGCAAAATTGACATCTAATGGATTGATTGATCGATTGGGTCTATGGCTTCCCGGCTGGACGCTAGGTGGTGTTACTATCGTCCGCCATTATGAAAGTACAACAATCAGTTGTTTATACTAGTTACGATTAATAAGTATTCATAATTGGATTAGATAAACATGCTGCATGTACATTTAAGAATCAACCCAATACATAAGGGTCATTCCATAGAGTTGGTGAAAACAGGAGGTGGCATCAAAAAAAGTATTTTTTCTTTATTTGCATATATGCACTATGCACATTATGTTTATTTTTGTGTGCACCATGTATTTGTTAAATAAAAAAATATAAAAAAATGCATTATGTTATCTATTTTCACCTACAGATGAATAAAAAGTTTGAAATTAATACAAAATAATGGTTATTAATTGGGACAAACATGGGGCAGGTCACTTTGACAAATTATTCCATGCAAATTATTCAGCTAGTTGTTTAAAGGTAGGGTGGAGTACGTTAAAGATATTTTCTTGATGAATTTAAGTCCATAAAACCCTCATAATTATATTCTGAATAAAAGTTCTGAAGAAAATTAAAAGGTAGTTTCGCTTGTTACTTTGGTGTCCAATGATATTACTAGAAATGAGAGCCTTGTATAACAATGTTACGCTCATTTACATTCTAATTTCTCGTATATGGCGAGTGTAAATATTCGAAGAATTTGTTTCTCAAAGCATGGTTTAACCAGTGTACACGTTTCAGAAATAATAACAAGTTAAAATATGCTCGTAAAACGGTGTCCAAACTTTCAATTTGGACCAATCATATTCACCGCCCTTGCATACGCTAATACCATTACTAAGCTACGTCACCACATACTTTATGGTCAGTTATGTGCAGAAGAGGAAGGCCTGCGTTGTTGTCGGTGTCCAAGAAAGTAACGCTTGTTACAGGTAACGAGCAATGTACACGGCTGTAACATGGTGTCCAAGAACTTGTCACCGAACACAAGATTTTGATGTCAGACCCTTCTTATTTAATTATATTTGAAGGTATTCTTAATATATGCAATGCACTCAGTTCTATTTAAGCTACTGGTATATCATCTATTCTGTTTGAAAACGGGATATTATGTGTTTTATGGACACGATACATATGTAACATTCGTTACTTGGCGTCCCTTGTAACATGCGTTACTTTTCTATCAACTGGAGTGTTTTATCATGTAATTTTCAATCAACTGGAGGGTTTTATCATGTAACTGATGTAATTATTGAAATATCTTGGATTTACATTACTTTATCTAATTATCCTCTGTAAATGGAAGACAAAGCAATGTGGAAAGAACATTTTATTTAATAGAATATTTCAATTTTTGCAATCATGACAAGTACTGATTTACATCATATATGGCTACAAAACAGTTTCCTGACTGCAGAAAACATCATTTTCACTGTTTCTTTGAATATTCTAAAGGTTGAAAAACATTTTCAATTCAACATTTAGGTTGTTTTAAAACTAATTTAAATAAAAGGCAGTTGGCCACTGGTCCCCCGACGCCAAGGTTACATCGTAAGATTAAATTTTGAAACTACTGTAAACTAGAGGGTCAGGGGAGCCTGTATCACTCATAATTCTGAAAGGGGACCATCCAAGGACCATTTTGAAGTAAAAAAAGGGGAGTAACTCTGGTTAGATTTGTCGAAAAATCATCATTATCGAACTTGACCTAGATATTCATGAGATACACTTACATACCAAACCCAGTTTCAATCTGACTTTTTGTTCACAAGTTATAATTTGGAAACCAAAATATTAGCAATTTTGAAGTATAAAAAGGGATGTAACTCTGGTAAGATTTGTCGAAAAATGATCGCTATCGCACTTGACCTAGATATTCATGAGATACACTTACATACCAAACCTAGTTTCAATCTGACTATTTGTTCCCAGGTTATCATCTGGAAACCAAATATTCAGCAATTTTGAGGTATAAAAAGGGGCACAACTCTAGTAAAAATTGTCGAAAAATTGTCATTATCGAACTTGACCTAGATATTCATAAGATACACTTACATGCCACACCTAGCTTCAATTTGACTTTCCATTCACAAGTTATCATCTGGAAACCAATTCGGGACACACGGACAAAGTATAAAAAGGGATGTAACTCTGGTAAGATTTGTCGAAAAATGATCGCTATCGAACTTGACCTAGATATTCATGAGATACACTTACATACCAAACCTAGCTTCAATCTGACATTTCATTCACAAGTTATCATCTGGAAACCAAAAAGCACACGGACGGACGGACGACACCCATTTATATAGTCCCCTTCGACGAAGCGTCGGGGGACAATAATACAGGTATATATTGGACACTAGGTAACAAGTGTTACTTTTTCGACAGGACACATTAAATTAAGCTTAGACAAATTAAATGGATGGGAATTATCTTTTTTCATTTAGAATATGGAAGAAAAATGTTCTATTGTGAACAAAAAGCTTGAAAATCATAGCATATCTTTACTTTAAAAAATGGTATGAATGTCCCATATCATTCATCAGTACTGTAGAATGACCCATAAATGAGATTTTTGTGTTTTAGTGATGTCTTTGCCATAACTTGTTATGCAATACACAGTTAACTATCAGTTATAATGATAGTTATCTTTCTACAATATGAATTTAACACCTTTGTTGCAAAATGACACGACTGTCTATTCCCCTAAGTGCCAAACACAGGAAGCATCGCATCGTTGTTGACACGGTTGACCTTCAGCAGACTACAAGTCTAGAAAGCGCTACCTCTTCCCTAACACGTCAATATTAAATTTTAATTAATCTTCAAAAACATATAAAATTAAAGAATAAATCAATATAAAACTGTGAAATCCTAGCAAAGAAATTTAGAAAAGAAGACAAATGGGGTGAAAAATGCCCGTCTGCTAATAGGTATATTAGGTTTCTCATGAAATTTTTTAATTTGATAAAACTAAAATTCCTGTTCATCTTCACAACACCTATACCTATAAAGAAATTGACCGACAAAAAGTTTAAATTTGTTTTACAATTAAAAAAAAAAAAAAAAAAAAAAAGAATTGAAAAATGCACCTTAAGATGTCACATTCAAAGTTAAAGGGGCATTAGCTACGATTTTGACCAAAAAAATACATGTTTAAGAAATTGGTAAATAGCTTTAAAATGATGAAATAGAGGTAAATATTTCACATTAAATAGCTAATCGAACCACTTTCCGCCTTTTGAGAACGAAAATTACCATCGATTACTTATTTGTATTTTGTCGCTTATTAACTGCCAACTTGCATGGTTCTTTGTCCATAATTAATACTGACTAAAGATTCACAAAAAATAAGCGAATAAGTGCATTGTTGTACTGATTTAATGACGATTCGACAAACTCCCTAAACAATGTTGATAATTAATAAGATGATGTCCATTTCTTGATCGATCTGAAAACACCAGCAGTTGCAGGTTTTTCCCCGATGCGCGTACGTACATTTCATAACATTTATAAGTTACAGAAACACGTTTTATTAAGGCATCAATCATATATGATAGTTTTTATGGGTAACAAAAATTTACGATTTGGCAGAGAATGCCCCTTCTTTAAGTTCTGTCTTATCAGTTAGGCACACTTTTTATCATTATATTACTTTATAAACATAGATACAAAATGCAACTATTTTG
>MJUT01052627.1:26459-55589 GCA_002080005.1 Gigantidas platifrons | reverse complement strand
TGCAGTAGGATTTATACTGATTTTGGATGGGGAAAATAACGGTAATTAAAAAAGAATAATAATACATACCGAGTAATTTATTTGTTGTCATTATATCTCCGTTTACAAATCACTTCACAGCAGGTGTTGTCATTGAATTTCAAGCCGAAATAACAGTTTTTTGTGACACCTGTACTAGAGAAACCATATGTTAGCGTATCGATAAACCCAGAGAACATAATATTTTTGTATATTGGCAATGGCGGACACACTCGGAAGTCGATAATGGCCGCGCCCATGTTTTTTAAAAATAAAAAGGTCTATAGGAAGGAAGGTAAAACAATGTATCATCCAGAATGTTCTGAGATGTGCCCTCTTCAAAGAGCATGACTAGGTTAGATAAAGGCAAAAAGTACATGTAGTGAGCAAACATACTTTGGCAACAATTCAAAATTGATAGATAGTAAGCTTAATCCTTTATCCGATATATTTTTACCATCATATATTAAAAACAAAGACAGTGTTTCAGATATTACAGAGTTTAAAGAGAAATGTGAAGGATTTAGTAAAAAGCATAAACAGTGCTTAGTGATGATTTAAGTTTAAATATAGAACTTATTGATACCAATGTAAAAGTAGATTTAAGTAATTATGAAAGTGTAGAATTAAAAAAATTGTCACAATATAAATTAAATGAAAAGGAAATGGCACACATTATTTATACACACAATAAAGTAGTAAATTCGGGATTGCCAAATCATCAAGGTTGTAAGATTCCAGTGAAAACTAGAATAAATGTTGAATTTTTTAGAGAAAACTTATTAGATTATAAAGATAAAGTTATTTGTGAATACCTTGAATTTGGGGCACCAATAGGTTTTCAAGGATGTTTAAATGTAAATGAGATAGACATTAAAAATCACAAAGGGGCTAGTGAGTTTTCTTCAGATATATATAAATATTTGAGAAAAGAAGCTTCATATGGTTCTATTATTGGTCCATTTGAATCAAATCCTTTGATTGTCAGTTCAAAATTTCTCCTTTGAATTCAGTTACAAAGAAAGACTCGTCAGAAAGAAGGGTAATTTTGGATTTAAGTTTTCCTCCCGGGTGTTCAGTAAATGACAATATATCAAAAGAAATTTATTTGGGTGAAAAACTTGAAGTGACATATCCAAATATAGACGATTTGGTTGGTATTTAAAAAAAAAAAAGGGAGAGGCAGTCTCATGCTTAAAAAAGATTTGAAAAGGGCATATAGGCAATTTCCTATTTGTCAAGGAGATTTACACTTAGTGGATTTTAATTGGAATGGATATTTATTTGCAGATCGAGTTCTGCCTATGGGTCTGAGATCCAGTGCACAAATTTGTCAACACATTACAACATCAATAACATTCATGTATTTTAAATTGGGGTATATGATGGTAAATTATTTAGATGATTTTGGGGGAGCTGAGACAAAAGAAAAAGCCTGGAAAGCGTATGAGACTTTAGGAGAATTATTGATGTCTTGTGGTTTAGAAGAGTCGGTAGATAAAGCAGTTACTCCAACAACGAAAATGACTTTTTTAGGAGTAATATTTGACTCAGAAAAAATGACACTAGAAGTCACACCAGACAGGGTGGTAGAAATTTCACTACTGGTAGAATCTTGGTTAAAAAAGAAGAAAATCATCTTTAAAAGAACTTCAATCTCTTTTAGGAACGTTGCATTTTATAGCTTGTTGTGTTAGGCCTGGTCGAATATTTGTTAGTCGTCTTCTAAATTGGTTACGTTCAGCATTTCCTTCAGACACAGTTGGTAATAAACAAAAAATTTACAGGTATATTCCAGTAGAAATTAAAAAGGATTTGAAATGGTGGTATGAATTTTTACCAGTATTTAATGGTGTTTCTATGATGGCTATTGAAGAATGGTCTTATCCAGATACAGTTTTTTCATGTGATGCGTGTTTAGAAGGATTAGGTGGAATGTTCGAAGATCAATTTTTTCATGCTATTTTCCATCCTTTTATTACAGAGCAAAATTTGCATATTAACTGTTTAGAATTACTAACAATAGTTGTCTCCCTTAGAACATGGGGTAAATATATGACTGGTAAGAGAATTCTGTTTTTTTGTGATAATGAGGCTTCGGTTCAAGTTTTAAATTTGGGATCCACAAGAGATGCATTTATGCAAAATTGTTTAAGGGAGATTTGCTTTTACGCAGCAAATTTACAGTTTGAAGTCAAGGCTAAACACATTAGTGGAGATAATAATCGCTTACCGGATTATTTGTCAAGATGGGAAATGGATAAAAAATACAGGACTTTATTCAAAAATAGTATAAGGGATCGTATTTGTCATGAAATTGATATTACTGATGATCACTTTAATTTCATTCATAAATGGTAATTATTTTTTTTTATATTAATTTTTCTTTTTACAAAAATTAAAATTACTTCATCTACAATCAAAGATATATGTAAGACATGCATTTGCAGAAGGCACAAATCAAAATTTGAAGATTCAATGGGAGACGTATTTTATGTTTTGTTTTTATTTCGGATTTCAGTCTCTTCCATCTTCTGTAAAAGTTTTAACATTATATGCACAATTTCTGAGTAAAAGTTTTGTATCTGTTCAGTCCATTAAGAATTATATTAGTGGAGTCAAAACTTTACATTTATATACTGAAAATGAATTTCCACAGAAGGATATATTTCAATTAAATTTGATATTAAAAGGGTTATCTAGATTAAATCCACATTGTCCAAAACAAGCGTCACCAATTACTCCCGACATATTATTAGAATTTTATAAGAAACTTGATGTGACAGAAGCTTGTGACGCGACTTTTTGGTGTTTATTTTTACACGCATTTTTCTTAATGAGCAGAAAAAGTAATTTAGTTCCTAATTCTGTAAAAACATTCAATCCAAATAAACAGTTATGTAGAAGTAACATTGAGATTAACAGTGAGAACAATATTCTTTTAATAAACATATCATGGTCAAAAACAATACAATTTGGAGAACGAAATTTAGTTGTACCGCTAATTAGTATTCCTGATTCCCCTCTATGTCCAGTTAAAGCGTATCATAATATGATTTCATTAGTTCAAACTTCCAAGAATTCTCCAGCTTTTTGTTTATTTAAGCATCATAAGGTATTACCAGTTGAGTATAGGGAAAGACCCAGATGAGTATTCCTCTCAGTTTTCGAAGAGGGGGTGCATCTTGGGCTTTCTCAGCCGAAATTCCCAGTGAATTAATCCAACTTTACGGAGACTGGAGTAGTGATGCTTATAAAAAATATCTTAGGTTCAAATTGGATGATAAAATTGCTGTCGCTGAAAAGATGAGAAATCATATTTTAAATTCTCTTTAATTTGTTGTTTCTTGGATATTACAGGCATTTACCATGAAAAGAGAGCGACAATAATTTCTGCCTCAATACCAAAATATGTTGATGGGATTAGAGGGTGCACAACACAAGCATTTCCGGGGGCTACAATAGGTAGAATTACAGAATTACTCTCTAGAGGAAAGATAAATATAAGTAATATTGATATAATTATTATTCATGTAGGCACTAATAATATTTCATCAGCTCAAAATGTGGATACAATCATTTCTTACTTTGGGGATTTAATACACAAACTTAAATATAAAACAAATGCTCATATTGTCTTTACTTCAATACTACCTCGTTTATGTGATCATGACAAAACTGTAAATAAAATTAATAAAGTAAATTTGGAATTAAAAAAATTATGCATTAGAAAACAAGTACAGTATACAAATTTATATCGTAGTTTTTTATTAAATAATCGTCCTGGTTCTTCTTTATATGCTCCAAGAGATGGGCTACACTTAAATTTTGCTGGGACTTCACTATTAAGGAAAAAGTGTATAAACATTATCAAACATGTCAGTGTAAATTAGATTTTCATTTCATATATTAATTGTTTCAGTTATAAATGTATACATTTGTATCATGTATGTGTTGCCTTTGCTTATTGGAATTTATTCTTTCTCTTTTCAGGGAGTTGACACCCAGAACACGGTGCTGTTCCCTTGCTAGTCTATTCTAGGTCTACATATACTTAAGAGTAGAATTGTTTCCCCCCTTCATTACACTTATGGGTTTTGAAGAGAAGAAAAAATTTGTGGATTAGAGAAGGAATTTTTTCCAATAAGCATTAAGGTATACACCTACAAGATTATTATTTCATCAATTTTTGGTGGCCTTTCAGCTTGGCAGACTTTTTGGCCAAAATATGGATATATATTGATGTAATTTTTATTATTTAATGTGTTTTTCATTATTTATATGATGATGTTATAAATTTGTATATATATATATTTATATTAATGGCAATACATATAAAATCTATTGCTTGTTTTTATTTATTTCCGAAATATTACTATATATCCCTTTTCGTTCAATTACTGAACTCTGATTGATTTGTGTTCTTGTTATTGGGCTCCTTGTTTTCGGATTTATATACTAGTAATCATTCTCACAAGTAGCAATTTGGGGTACCTATATGAAGCTTGTGACCAAATATCAGATTTCTGCCATCAATAGTTGCTGAGAAAAATGTGACGAAAAATGTGTATAAAAACCAACTAAATCGGCAATCAGGAAGTAGGAATCTGACGGGTTCAAAAACGCTTCCCACAATATGGCATGCCTATACAAAGCTTGTGACCAAATACCATATTCTTGTCATCAATAATTGCTGAGAAAAATGCGACGAAAAATGAGCATATATATGTTAAATGTGTATAAAAGCCAACTATGTCGGCAAACAGGAAGTAGGAATCTGACGGGTCAAAAAACACTTCCCACGATATGGGGTACCTATATGAAGCTTGTGACGAAATATCACATTTCTGCCATCAATAGTTGCTGAGAAAAATGCGACAAAAAATGAGCATATATGTTCAATGTGTATAAAAATCAACAAAGTCAGCAAACAGGAAGTAGGAATCTGACGGGTCCAAAAACGCTTCCCACAATATGGCATACCTATATGAAGTTTGTGACCAAATATCAGATTTCTGCCATCAATAGTTGCTGAGAAAAATGCGACGACAAATATCTTGGGACGGACAGACGGAAGGACGGACAGAGGTAAAACAGTATACCCCCCTCCCCCTCCGGGGGAGCGGGGGTGTAATTATTGCATGGAAACCATGTCTATAGACAATGACAGACCCACAACATAAAACGACCATAAAATCAACAAGATTGCAACACGTAGCCATGTGTCCCCCGCCGCAACAGAAAGAGGTGTAATGTGAGTGTAATGTTATCCATGTGATATATTTATAAAATTGAGAAAGCATCGAGATGCAACAGCCGAGTTGCAAGTCAAAATCCTGAGGCATTTAACTTGTCTATTCACCCTGATCATAAATATATATGGCTTAGGGGTGGGGATCTCAACATTAAACATTTCACTTCAGGTAGGGGCTGGGGTATGACCCCCCAGGGCCTGAGCTATAAGGCATTTAATTTGCCTCGTCACCCTGACCATAAATATATATGGTTTAGGGGTGGGGATCTCAACCATTAAAAAGTTCACTTCAGGTAGGGGGTGGGGTATGAACTCTGGGACCTTAGCTATAAGGCATTTAATTTGCCTAGTCACCCTGATCATCAATATATATGGCTTAAGGGTGGGGATCTCAACCATTATCCAGAGGCTCCCAGGAGCCTGTAATCGCTCACCTGGATCAAAGCTACTTTCAATAACAACGCAACTGCACTGTGGTAGCCATCTTAGTGGGAGAGCGTGACTGCAGGACACAATTTGGAAAAGGACCATCGAATGACTATTCCATCAAAGTTTGGTTCTAATTGAGCTACTGGTTCCAGACAAGATGGTTTTTATGTGAATTTCCCATAGGGTCCTATGTTAAACTAAGTTCAGCTGTGCAGCCATCTTGGTCAGAGGGCAGGACCACCAGACACAATTTTGGAAGAGGATCATCCAATGAATATTTTATCAAAGTTTGGTTCCAATTGAGCAACTGATTCCAGACAAGAAGATTTTTATGTGAATTTCCTATAGGGTCCTATGTTAAGCTAAGTTCGGCTGTGGGGACCATCTTGGTCGATAGATCTTGACATACTGAACATGTTTGCAGTTTAAACTTAACATCTATCTCTTATAGTTTTTGAAATATAAGACGAAAAGTATTAAAATTTTAAACATTTGATGAAAAAAGGGCAATAACTCCAAAATGGGTAATCAGATTTATTTCAAAATTGCAGGGTAGGTAGATCTTGACATGCTGAATATTTTTGCAGCTTAAAATTAACATCTATCTCTTATAGTTTTTGAAATAAAGGACAAAAAGTATTAAAATTTTGAAAATTTGATGAAAAAAGGGTAATAACTCCAAAATGGGTAATGGGATTTACTTCAAAATTACAGGGTATGCAGATCTTGACATGCTGCATATTTTTGAAACTTAAACTTTACCTTTATCTCTTATAGTTTTGGAAATATCAGACGAAAAGTATTAAAATAAAAAAAAATTGATGAAACTAGAGGCACAGATGAGCCTGTATCGCTCACCTGACATAACTAAGTCCTCTTAAGAATGTCTGCATTCCGAATACATCTAAGTTACTATTCAAATCCCATAGGGTTCTATGTTAAAACTATGTCTGCTCATGGTAGCCTTCTTGGATGGAGGTCGTGATCACCGGACACAATTTTAAAAGTATACTACCCAAGGACCATCCATGCCATGTTTGCTTTAAATTGACTGACTGGTTTCAAAGGAGAAGACTTTTAAACAATTTTCCCATAGGGTCCTATGTTAAAACTATGTCCGCTGATGGCGGCCATCTTGGATGGAGGTTGGGTTCACAGGACATAATTTTGAAAGTTGACCACCTAAGGACCATTCATGCCATGTTTGCTCTAAATTGACTTGCTGGTTTCAGAGGAGAAGACTTTTAAACATTTTTTCCATATCGTCCTATGTTAAAACTAAGTCGAGTCATGACGGTCATCTTGAATTTCCGATCTGCAAATGATTCACAAGTTTAGTACAGGACCACCCAATGATCATTCCTGTAAAGTCACAATTCAATTGGATTGGTGGTTTCTAACAAGAAGATTTTTAAAATTTCGACCAATCAGAACACATTATGAGCTCTGGCAGCCATGTTGGATTTCCGATCAGTGCCAAAAACAAAAATCTTGTATATGACCATCTAATGAACATTTCTGCCAAGTTTGGTTCAAATCTGTTGTGTTGTTTCAGAAAAAAAGATGAAAATGTGAAATTCCCATAGGGTCCAATGTTAAACTAAGTCGAGTCATGGCGGCCATCTTGAATCTCCGATCGGCAAACGATTCATATACTTAGTACAGGACCAGCCAATGATCATTCCTGCAAAGTCACAATTCAATAGTGGTTTCTGACAAGAAGATTTTCAAGGTTTCAACCAATCAGAACACATTATTGGCCCTGGCAGCCATGTTGAATTTCCGATCTACACCAAAAATACAAATCTGGTAGAGGACCATCCAATGAACATTTATGGTTGAAATCTGTTCAGCGGTTTCAGAGAAGAAGAGTTAAATGTGAAAACCTAATGGACGGACAGACGGACGCTTACCCATGACAAAAGCTCACATGGCCTATGGCCAGGTGAGCTAAAAAGGGCAATAACTCCAAAATAGGTAATGGGATTTACTTCAAAATTGCAGGGTATGTAGATCTAGACATGCTACATATTTTTGCAATTTAAACTTAACCTTTATCCTTATAATTTTTGAAATATAAGGCGAAAAGTTATTAAAATTTTAAAAGTTTGATGAAAAAAGGGTAATAGCTCCAAAATGGGTAATGGGATTTACTTCTAAATTGCAGGGTAGGTAGATCTTGACATGCTGCATATTTTTGCAGTTTAAATTTAACATCTATCTCTTAAAATAAAGGATGAAAAGTACTAAAATTTTGAAAATTTGATGAAACTAGAACTGTCCGCATAGCGGGACTAATACCCCCGCTTCACTCTGACTGTGTCCAAGATTATTGAAAACTAAGTCTACACGAATAAAATATTTTATTTGTCAAATTATAACGTTTAATCACATTCAACAAAAATAAAAACGTTGTAGCATAAAAACTGTAAGAGGAGTTGCACGGACACACCATGTACCCTTTCAGCCAAATTCACAAATAAAAAACAATAACTAAGTTCAACAATCTATATTTTTAGTAAAAATGCACAAAAATCAAAATCCTTACCACATGCACATCTTTGATATATGAACAAACAATCTACAATATAAAAACTGTAGGTGGAGTTGCATGGACAAACCATGTACCCTTTTAGCCAAATTCACCAAAAAAAGACTAAGTTCAGCAATCTATATTTTTTGTAAAAATTGATGAAAATCAAAATCCTTACCACATGCACATCTTTGATGTATGCACAAACGATCTGCAGTATAAAAACTTCCTAGCAGAAAAACTGTAGGAGGAGTTGTGCGGACAAACCATGTACCCTCTATGCGGACAGACAGACAGGGTGAAACCTATATACCCCCCCCCCCAAACTTTGTTTGTGGGGGGTATAAATATATATGGTTTAGGGGTGGGGATCTCAATCATTAAAAAGTTCACTTCAGGTAGGGGGTGGGGTATGACCCCCGGGGCCTTAGCTATAAAGCATTTAATTTGCCTAGTCACCCTGATCATAAATATATATGGTTTAGGGTGGGGATTTCGGTCACATTTTTTATACAGATTCCCCAGAGGGGTGAGGCTGAGCTAGGAGGAGAAGGGAATGTTGCATCCTCAACTTCACATTGGCATCTCCATCCATACCAAATATTAAGTTCCTATCTTTTGTAGCTTCAGAGAAATGTGTAATTCTCAAAATACAGTCAAACCTGTCTATAGTGATCACCTGGGGGAGATTGACAAAATGTTGTCAAATTTCAAAACTTTCCTATTAACGGATGTTGATGATTTTGACATGATGCACAAGATACAAAATATTTTTGGTGAGTGAATTTCTATTCTGGTATTATTTAAAAATAAAATTGACCGTTATTCATAGGGTTTTACACTGAAAATTAATAATAAATGGAGACCGCTGACCGCATTGAACAGGTGACCGCTATATCGAATTAAAATATATAGTAAAATGCACCGGGAGAGCACGAAAGTGACCGTTATGAGCAGGTGACCATTATATAAAGGTGACCGTTACGGCAGGTATGACTGTATGTACTTTTTCTATAAAAAACATGATTTTACAAGAATTCTTTTTACGAAGCTTCTATCTTTTGTAGTTTCAGAGAAATGTGCAATTCTCAAAATATGTACTTTTTCTATAAAAAAACCATGATTTTACAAGAAATGTTTTTTCGAATTTTGCCCAGTTTCGAAATTAAGCTAGAGATTCTCATAGTCATCAAGTCACCCGCATTGCATGGGTCACACCCGCAATTTCGTCGTCAAATTCGGAATGACCCGCATCCGTCCGTCACCCGCACGGTTGTTTAGAATCACCTGCATTTCCGGTTTTACACACGCGCATGACTCACATTCGAGATCCTCGTAGTTTTTCCCTTCAGCATTGAACGATACCATGGATACGCGTCAACAATCTTGAATCTTGGCGAGTACTTTTCAAAATTTAAATCAATTTAGAATTTCATTTAGCCATGTCTCAAAATGTAATAGTACATACACTGTATGATATATTTTGAAATAAAACGTTACATAACTTGAATCACCTTTTTCCCCATGAAAAAATGACGCTACGCAAAATCACCCCCATTGGACACTTCCCAATGGGGGTGATCACCCCCATTGGAGGTTTCAGAGGTTGACACCTATGGATTCTTAATATACGACGAAGTCCCAACTATGATAGAAATAGCAATTTTTTTCTATATACTAATGACTAAATTTTCATGCACCGGAAATGACATACCGGAACCAATACATGTACAGCTACAGTGGGTTTCTGCAAAAAATTTGATGCAGTAAAAAATTGCACTTGTAGGGGCACGAGTATCAAAGTACTAAAAATGACATATTGTATAAATAAAATCAAGAACAGGTACAAGGATGTAGAAAAAAAAAAAAAGTTGCAGCTCTCGTGAGAAGTGGAACCTGTTCAAAATATTGCGAGATAGAGCGTGAAGTAGTCCTTGACAACCATAAACAAAGATGACCGACAATGTTTATAATTTTTATGATGCATAAAACTAATGACGGCTTTTCTCGTGAATAAAGCATCGCACATGAACAACAAAATGTGCAAACTAAAGCTATAGTACAATAAAGTTTATTTACTACTTCCGGTTATGAACCATGTTCGGTAGCGGATACGAAAACTGTCCGGAGTTTGGTCCCCGATATATTGCTTAAAAAAAGTATTGGACTTCGTCCCAAGTTAGGTAACACCTATTATCATATTATAATGCTTATGTGTAAGTTTGAAATCAATTGGTCAACAAACCAGAGGCTCCCAGGAGCCTGTAATCGCTCACCTAGATCAAAGCTGCTTTCAATAACAACGCAACTGCACTGTGGTGCGCCATCTTGGTGGGAGAGTGTGACTGCAGGACATCATTTGGAAAAGGACCATCGAATGACTATTCCATCAAAGTTTGGTTCTAATTGAGCTACTGGTTCCAGACAAGATGGTTTTTATGTGAATTTCCCATAGGGTCCTATGTTAAACTAAGTTCAGCTGTGCAGCCATCTTGGTCAGAGGGCGGGACCACCAGACACAATTTTGGAAGAGGACCATCCAATGAATATTTTATCAAAGTTTGGTTCCAATTGAGCAACTGATTCCAGACAAGAAGATTTTTATGTGAATTTCCCATAGGGTCCTATGTTAAGCTAAGTTCGGCTGTGGGGACCATCTTGGTCGATAGATCTTGACATACTGAACATGTTTGCAGTTTAAACTTAACATCTATCTCTTATAGTTTTTGAAATAAAGGACGAAAAGTATTAAAATATTGAAAATTTGATGAAAAAAGGGCAACAACTCCAAAATGGGTAATGGGATTTACCTCAAAATTGCAGGGTTGGTAGATCGTGACAGGCTGCACATTTTTGTATCTTAAACTTAACATCTATCTCTTATAGTTTTTGAAATAAAGGGCGAAAAGTATTAAAATTTTCAAAATTTGATCGAAAAAAAGACAATAACTCCAAAATCGGTAATGGGATTTACCTCAAAATTGCAGGGTATGTAGATCTAGACATGCTACATAAATTTGCAATTTAAACTTAACCTTTATCTCTTATAGTTTTTGAAATATAAGACGAAAAGTATTAAAATTGAAAAAAATTGATGAAAAAAAGGGCAATAACTCCAAACAAAAAGTATTAAAATTTTGAAAATTTGATGAAAAAAGGACAATAACTCCAAAATGGGTAATGGGATTTACCTCAAAATTGCAGGGTATGTAGATCTTGACATGCTGCAAATTTTTGCAATTTAAACTTAACCTTTATCTCTTATAGTTTTTGAAATATCAGACGAAAAGTATTAAAATTTTACAAATTTGATGAAAAAAGGGCAATAACTCCAAGATGGGTAATGGGATTTACTTCAAAATTGCAGGGTAGGTAGACCTAGACATGCTACATAATTTTGCAATTTAAACTTAACCTTTATCTCTTATAGTTTTTGAAATATAAGACGAAAAGTATTAAAATTTTGAAAATTTGATGAAAAAAGGGCAATAACTCCAAAATGGGTAATGGGATTTACTTCAAAATTGCAGGGTTGGTAGATCTTGACATGCTGAACATGTTTGCAGTTTAAACTTAACATCTATCTCTTATAGTTTTTGAAATAAAGGGCGAAAAGTATTAAAATTTTGAAAATTTGATGGAAAAAAGGGCAATAACTCCAAAATGGGTAATGGGATTTACCTCAAAATTGCAGGGTAGGTAGATCTAGACATGCTACATAATTTTGGAATTTAAACTTAACCTTTATCTCTTATAGTTTTTGAAATATAAGACGAAAAGTATTAAAATTGAAAAAATTTGATGAAAAAAAGGGCAATAACTCCAAACAAAAAGTATTACAATTTTGAAAATTTGATGAAAAAAGGGCAATAACTCAAAAATGGGTAATGGGATTTACCTCAAAATTGCAGGGTATGTAGATCTTGACATACTGAATATGTTTGTAGTTTAAACTTAACATCTATCTCTTATCGTTTTTGAAATATAAGACGAAAAGTATTAAAATTTTAAAAATTTGATGAAAAAAGGGCAATAACTCCAAGATGGGTAATCAAATTTACTTCAAAATTGCAGGGTAGGTAGATCTTGACATACTGAACATTTTTTATGTTTAAACTTAACATCTATCTCTTATCGTTTTTGAAATAAAGGATGAAAAGAATTAAAATTTTGAAAATTTGATGAAAAAAAGGGCAATAACTCCAAAATGGGTTATGGGATTTACTTCAAAATTGCAGGGTAGGTAGATCTTGACATACTGCATATTTTTGCAATTTAAACTAAACCTCTATCTCTTATAGTTTTTGAAATATAAGACGAAAAGTATTAAAATTTTAAAAATTTGATGAAAAAAGGGCAATAACTCCAAGATGGGTAATCAGATTTACTTCAAAATTGCAGGGTAGGTAGATCTTGACATGCTGAACATGTATGCAGCTTGAATTTAACATCTATCTCTCATAGTTTTTTAAATAAAGGACAAAATGTACAAAATATGCCTAATTTGCATAATCGGTAGAAATTGGCTGAAAGAAAAATTGCACAGAAAAACACGTAATATATGTTAAACTACACATTGCCATGTAGCTGCAGTTGAAATTTGAGCTCATTTTAACTTATACTTAAGCAGCAATAGACAATTGAAATTTCATCCCCCCTTTTTTCTATTTTTAGCTTGGCGGCCATCTTGGTTTGAATTCGGAAACACCGGACACAATTTTGGAAGGGGGCCATCCAAGGACCATTCCACCAAAGTTTGGTTGCAATTGGCCCAGTAGTTTCTGAGGAGAAGATTAAAATGTGAAATGTTGACGGACGGACGACGGACGAAAAGTGATGGCAGTATTTGAGCTACATTCAGGATGAAATTAAAAATGAATAACTATACATAAAAATCCAAAAAGTAACACAGACTTACTTATAAGACAGTCCATACTTCTCCATGATATAAGCAATAACTAATGCTGCACTGAAAAATAAATAAATCTCTATTAGTTTATCTAACAAACACATCCCCTAAAACAGTGTGTATCATCGTTAATGTTTGTAAGTTCCATTCCTACCAATGACAAGGTGTTTCCAATACAAAACTGTGGTAAAGCTAGCCAGTTACTCAGAGCAGGTCGGTGGAATTCTATGGAATTTTATCTTCAACCACCAATAAAACTGACACTACAATTTGCAAGTTGATTTTTTTTATGATGATTGTAACATTAAAAAAGTCTTATTCATTAAAATGAATCTCATCAGTATATTGTCCCCCACCTCTGCAAAAAGCGGAGCGGGGGATATGGATAGGCCGGGCGTCCGTCTGGATATATTGTAAGCACTCTCAGATTTGTATTTGTTGACCAATTGATTTCAAACTTACACACAGGCATAATATTAAGAAGTTCGAAACTGGGCAAAATTCTAAAAAAAAATTCTTGTAAAATCATGTTTATTTATAGAAAAAGTACATATTTTGAGAATTACACATTTCTCTGAAAATACAAAAGATAGGAACTTAATATTTGGCATGGGTGGAGATGCCAATGTGAAGTTGAGGATGCAACATTCCTCCCTCCCCCCAGCTCACCCCAACCCCTCTGGGGAATCTGTATAAAAAAATGTGACCAAAATGCCCACCCTAAACCATATATATTTATGATCAGGGTGACTAGGCAAATCAAATGCCTTATAGCTAAGGCCCCAGGGGTCATACCCCAACCCCTACCTGAAGTGAACTTTTTAATGGTTGAGATCCCCACCCATAAACCATATACTGTAAATTCAGAAATTATTGCGTTCATTTATTATTGCGATCTTCGAAAATTTTCACAGATTGCAATTTTTATTATTGCGAAGCATGAAGTCCTCTAGTACAAATGGTTGCATATGATTCTGAAATACGAGGTTTAATTATTGCGATTTCACTTCAGTCGCATTTATCGCAATAATAAAAACATCGCAATAATTTCTGAATTTACAGTATATTTATGATCAGGGTGACTAGGCAAATTAAATGCCTTATATCTCAGGCCCTGGGGGAGGGGGGGTCATACCCCACCCCCTACATGAAGTGAGCTTTGTTAATGGTTGAGATCCCCACACCCCTAAACCATATATATTTATGATCAGGTTGACTAGGCAAATTAAATGCCTTATAGCTAAGGCCCCAGGGGTCATACCCCACCCCCTACCCAGGGATTTTAAAGTGGGCCGGTACCTGGTACTTTTACCTGTCTGAGATCGTGCATAGTACCGGCAGAAATTACTGAACCCCCCTAAATTAGCGGTGGTCAAAAACACAAGTACGATTGGCTTGTGGAATATTTTTTCATAAAAAATTAATGATCACGTCAATTGCTGAATTCTCACATTCAATTCGAACAACTGCGTTCAGCCACGACCAAGTTGACGGGATATTCCCTGTTTTAAAAATAACTTTACCTTAGAATCGTAAATAGCAGTTTGCGCATGTGGTAAATAAATATATTTTCGCCCCAATATCTTTTCATCCTTGTGTAAACTCGGACCAGAACAAAGCTGACATAATTTCAAAAATAAATTACCGATTACAAATTATGTTCAAACACAAACTAGTGTAATCTTTAGTAATATAAGTAACTATGATCATTATGTATTATGAATATATGACTACACAATATTTTGTGCGATTTTCTTTATCCATTTAAAACCCAGGGTCGAATCATTTTTGGGCGTACTGTCTTGTTGCTTAACTCCGTCAATGTTTAACTTCTGGTATAAAAAAAATAACTAGAGGCTCCCAGGAGCCTGTAATCGCTCACCTGGTTTTCAATTTGACATCTAAAGTTGATAGAAATGGGGGGGGGGTCATCTAAAGATCATTTCAACTAAAATTTCTGAGCAAAAGATTTTGCTGTGATTTTTATCTCATAATATTCCTAAACGGAATAAACTGGCTGAAAATATCTCACAGAAAAACCCCAAATATATGTTAAACTACTCATTGCCATGTAGCTGCAGTTAAAATTTGAGTTCATTTTGATTTGTAATAAAGCAGAAATTGACAACTAAAAAATTTCTATTTTTAGTAACAGCAACCATTTTGAATGGAGGGTGGGGCTGTCGGAAACATATTGAAAAGGGATCACCCAAGGACCATCCCAGCCAAATTTGCTTTAATTTGGTTCAGCGGTTTCAAAGGAGAAGATTTAAATGTGATCTTCATTCAAAATATGCCCAATTTGCATAATCGGTATAAATCGGCTGAAAGAAAAATTTCACAGAAAAACCTGGAATATATGTTAAACTACTCCTTGCCATGTAGCTGCAGTTAAAATTTGAGCTCATTTTGGTTTATACTAAAGCAGCAATGGACAATTGAAGAAATTTCTATTTTTAGTAACAGCAGCCCCACTGGTGGCCATCTTGGATTTTCAATCGGTCCAAAAAGTAACAACACTTGGTTAGCAGCTTGCAATGATCATTCATGACAATTTTCAATTCCATCCTCCATGTAGTATCGGAGAAGAAGATCATTAAAAATTTCAGCCAACCAGAGGCTTTTATAGCCCCTGGCAGCCATGTTGGATAACCGATCGTAACAACACTCGGTTAGACCATGCAAATGAACATTCCTGCCATGTTTGTTCCCATTTGCTTCAGTGGTTCTCTAGAAGAAGATTGAAATGTTTACGGACGGACGACGTACGCCAAGTGATGGCAATAGCTCCCCTGACCCTTCGGGTCAGGTGAGCTAAAAACCTATGGTTAATTTATTTTAATATTTTGACGGGGCCCTACCCCGGTTGTTCACAGAAATGAAATTCTGCTGAAAAATATTTTTAAAAAGGGGTACGAGGAGATAAGGGATAGAAAATTACTAGAAATCTGGAAAAGGGACTGGACATGGCTCAAATAAGTCAAAACGCCGACCCCACTTTTTTTCCAAAATAATTTAACTTTTGTGATTCAAATGTTAATAAATGTCTTCCCGCGAGTCGTTTTTGCTCGAATATTTTTTTTGCACTTAAGTCGTGAAAGTAACAGCATATATTGTCTTTGTTTAATTATGTCCCCCAAACAAAGTTTGCTCTGTTTCTTCTTATTTTTTTTATTCTTCTTCTTTCTTTCTTTCTTTCTTTCTTTCGCCAATAGTTTGTCCGACACATTTCTCGGAGATGCCTTGATCAAACTTTATGAAACCTTGTAGGAATATCATATGCCATGTGAAGTTGTGCCTTTAAGGGTTGATTTTTTTCAAAATGGCTGCCGTTGCCATGGAAACTGCCAAAATGCCAAAAAACACAAAAATGATCATAGCAGGTTACTCGCCGAACAGAAATTGATGAAACTTGATAGGAACAACATTCAGATCTAGTGGAACTTTGTAGGAATATCCACCGTAGTGTGTGGCAGCTTTTCGGGGGTTGAAAAAAATTCAAAATGGTGGCTGTTGCCATGGTAACCAAGGTACAAAATGGCTGCCAAATACAAAAATCCTCCGATTTGGGCGAAATTTGGTTTCCAAGTAGATTATGATGTTGCGAATTCATATTCATCGTTGGTTTGCTATGGTGGCCATTTTGAATCCAAAATGGCCACCAAAATACAAAAATCCTCCCGATTTGGGTGAAATTTAGATTCTAGATTTTGATGTTGGGAATTGATATCCATGGTTTGGGAGCCATATTATGATCATATCTTGTGTATTGTTTGTTTGGGGGACAATTGTAACGCTCTGCGTTACAGTAACTAATATTTATATTTGTATTGATCTATTTATTAAAATTATAAATTTTATTAATGATGATTCAGTGCATTTAATTAAATTTATATGTTTCATTAATTCTTACACTTGTATCTCTTGATTCGTGCCAATGATCTTTGATGAGTTTAATTACTGGTAATAAAGTAAAAAACACACAAGCCAAGGTATTGTGAAAAAGAAAAGGACAAAAGTCAACAAAAGAATTTTGAGAAGTTTAAGCTTTGTCAATTGATAACAATGGCTTGGTCAAACCTAGCTGCGGAACCATATGGTCATTTTGGGGTTTTTTTTTTAAGATATGGCGGACTATCCATGAATAATCTTGGCTGAAGTCTGTAATCTGAAATATTCAAATAAGAAAAATCCATTCTGCATGGTCTTGGTGAAATCTGAACTCTAAAGAGAAAGTGAATGGGATTTTTCTTTCGAAGTGCATTCTTTGGTCCACAAAATGTTAGATACCAGGAGCTTCCAGGGGGCTTTGCCCCCCTGGAACCCCTACCAGGTTTTCTCCTGGACCCACTGGGGCCCTCAGGTGTTCCCCAGACCCCAGGCCTAATTTTTTAGGTACCTTCTAAAATTGAAGAAGTATCTCCTATTATAAAATACTTTGAAACCCCTGCCTACCTGAAGTGAACTTTTTAATGGTTGAGATCTCCACCCCTAAACCATATATATTTATGATCAGGGTGACTAGGCAAATTAAATGCCTTATATCTCAGGCCCTGGGGGGTCACACCCCACCCCCTACCTGAAGTGAACTTTTTAAGGGTTGAGATCCCAACCCCTTAACCAGTGTTTTCAGTACAAATTTTGATAGGGGGAGATTTTAGAATTATAGATGGAGAGAAAATTCAGCCGAGAGTCAGAAGGCCCCCAGTGGGTTCAGTGAAAAGTCCTGGTAAGGGTGAAGGTGGAAGCACCCCAGCCGATTTTTGATTTGGTGAATTTTGACTTGCTTTTGAGGGTGTTTCCTAACTTTAAACTAGAGGCTCAGATGAGCCTGTATCGCTCACCTGACATAACTAAGTCCTCTTAAGAATGTCTGCATGCCGAATACATCTAAGTTACTATTCATATCCCATAGGGTTCTATGTTAAAACTATGCCTACTCATGGCAGCCATCTTGGATGGAGGTCGTGGTCACTGGACACAATTTTAAAAGTATACTACCCAAGGACCATCCATGCCATGTTTGCTTTAAATTGACTGATTGGTTTCAGAAGAGAAGACTTTTAAACAATTTTTCCATAGGGTCTTATGCTAAAACTATGTCCGCTGATGGCGGCCATCTTGGATGGAGGTTGGGTTCACAGGACATAATTTTGAAAGTTGACCACCTAAGGACCATTCATGCCATGTTTGCTTTAAATTGACTTGCTGGTTTCAGAGGAGAAGACTTTTAAACATTTTTCAATAGGGTCCTATGTTAAAACTAAGTTGAGTCATGGTGGCCATCTTGAATTTCCGATCAGCAAATGATTCACAAATTTAGTACAGGACCACCCAATGATCATTCCTGTAAAGTCACAATTCAATTGGCTTAGTGGTTTCTAACAAGAAGATTTTTAAAATTTCGACCAATCAGAACACATTATGGTCCCTGACAGCCATGTTGGATTTCCGATCAGCACCAAAAACAAAAATCTTGTATATGACCATCAAATGAACATTTCTGCCAAGTTTGGTTGAAATCTGTTTCGTGGTTTCAGAAAAAAAGATGAAAATGTGAAATTCCCATAGGGTCCAATGTTAAACTAAGTCGAGTCATGGCAGCCATCTTGAATTTCCGATCAGCAAACGATTCACAAGTTTAGTACAAGATCACCCAATGATCATTCCTGTAAAGTCACAATTCAATTGGCTTAGTGGTTTCTAACAAGAAGATTTTTAAAATTTCGACCAATCAGAACACATTATGAGCCCTGGCAGCCATGTTGGATTTCCGATCAGTGCCACAAACAAAATTCTTGTATATGACCATCTAACGAACATTTCTGCCAAGTATGGTTCAAATCTGTTGCGTAGTTTCAGAAAAAAAGATGAAAATGTAAAATTCCCATAGGGTCCAATGTTAAACTAAGTTGAGTCATGGCGGCCATCTTGAATCTCCGATCGGCAAACGATTTACAAATTTAGTACAGGACCACCCAATGATCATTCCTGCAAAGTCACAATTCAATTGGTTTAGCGGTTTCTGACAAGAAGATTTTCAAGGTTTCAACCAATCAGAACACATTATTGGCCCTGGCAGCCATGTTGAATTTCCGATCTACACCAAAAACATAAATCTGGTAGAGGACCATCCAATGAACATTTATGGCAAGTTTGGTTGAAATCTGTTCAGCAGTTTCAGAGAAGAAAAGTTAAATGTGAAAAGCTAACGGACAGACGGATGGACGGACGACGGACGCTTATGCATGACAAAAGCTCACATGGCCTTTGGCCAGGTGAGCTAAAAATCTTCTTGACCATTGAAAAATTTTTCATTGAGAATGATTTCTTAAGATTAACAACCATCAGTCATTTTCCATTGTTTTATCTGAGAAAAATGTCACATGGTTCTGCAATTTTTCAGGTCAAAGATAAATGTACAAGTTTGGTAGGCAGTAGAAATAAACTTGATCATTCAGAAAAGAAATATGGACTTCCCCTATGATTATGTACTATTGAAAATAAAGATTTGATAATATTGGTGTTTGTTTCATTTCCTTGACACAGTATGAAGGTGTATCAACATTCAGATTCTTTGCAGTTTTTGAATAATTAAAATAGCATCATTATGAATTTCTTATCTTAAAGCTTATATTATCATATTATATGCACATTTAAAGAATATACTTGTTAATTTGCTAGCCTTTTATATATTCTTACTGTAATTTCTCTCTTAAGATTTTGAAATAAAGTATGCATTTAACTTTTTTTAATAACAGAAAAGAACTTTCAAAGTAAGTAATGCATGTGTCTGATTGTTAATGTAACCACCAACCAGTATCAATACAAAATGAAGAATGAAAGTTGTCAAAGACTCGTACATTTCAATAAAATTTTATTTTGAAAATATACAATCACAAATGACCAAACCCCCATAACATATTTTAAGGGAGAACTCAAGCATGTGCTTCAGAAGGGGATAGACAGTTCCTTATATTCATAGTCATAGACATCTGCATATACATTGTCTATAGTTTGACAGACTAGATACTTTTTCATGTTAATGCATATACATGTATATCCCATGTCCTCAAACAGAAAATCAAAATAATGTCAGACAGGGGACTCTTGAAAATGACTATGGACATCGAATATTTGCAATATCATTCGAGATATTCGAGTCAGAACTTTAAAAGAAATGTGGCTTCTTACTGGCCCAGTTCCCGAAATGAACATTTGAATTTACTGGTCCGAATCAAATTTCTGCAATGTAGTTCTAAATAAAAACTGAAAATATTTAGTGGTCTGAACAATTAAACTAAGTTTTACTGGTCTACTCTTGGGCTGGTGTTCATCGTATTCGGTAGTCCCCCATTTTTCCATACCTATACAACGTTACAACGTCAAGATCAGACCATGTTTACTTTAATAGAAAACATAAAAGTGGGTTATATTCCCTTCACTCTTTCAATCAATTAATTCATATTATTTTAAACATCTTTTTGCTTTTTTTGGACAAAAGTTCAATATTGATTTCTGCCGCTTCGTCGATGTTATCAATGTGATTCGGACCAAAGCTAGTCGGCCTCAATCCTTCTGTTGGAATGATTAAACTTTTATTTATTATTCCTACTGTGAATCGTAATGTTTTAACATAAAAAAATAATTAATTCTTCCCTTCTTCAGCCTTCGGTCATTGCATGTTTATCCTCTGAAGTAAAAGAAACCGTTAATAGATAAAAACTGGAAGTAATTGAAATATTATAAATGGGAAGAGAATTTGAGGCTGAAAGAAAAAACTGGCCATCGACTCGTTTCTTTGTCACAGCAGCAGAGGTGGCGAAATTCATCGGACCGTCGGACAAGTCCGACGTTTTTTGTTGCTGGTCCGACTAAAATCGTATTTTTTCCGGACCAGATGTCCGACATCGTTTTTGGAGTTTATTTTTTTTACACATGAGTGGAAGTGACTTTCATTAAAATAATTTCCGGTTTGAAAAAAGAAACATGCTTTGAATGATTGAAAATGTGTGCCGGGAAAAGCTCTAAAGCGTAAAATATCGGCAGAGGTAATAAGAAATCCTCTAAGTAACTACGAAGCCTAAAAGAAAAGACCTTAAGCTTAACCCATCATGGCAAAAAGATCGACGCTACTGGATGTTTCATTCCATAACCAAAACGGACCATAACAAAAACGGAATATTGAAATAAAAAATTAATTTGTTTAGTGTGTTTTAACTATAAACATATGTTCGTTTGCACATAAATTTGCAAAAAAAATAAAACAATTGCAAGCACATTTTTATATATTTAGTATGTTGGGAAGATGTTTTTTTTCCTTCATGATGGATGGGTCGACAGATACCTCTGGTGATGAGCAGGAAGCCATTTACATTCGTTTTTCACAGAGTAGAGATAATTGAAAGATTTCTGGGAATAGGAACACCAAACAGTACTTGTTCAAAAGATCTAGAGGAATTTGTCCTTAAAATGTTTGAAAGTAATAAAATAAATAAAGGTCATTGGTTAGATTTTGATTTTTGGTGCTTAACGCCACTTTCAGCAATATTTCAACTATATCATGGCGACCAGTTTTAGTGGTGGAAGAAGCCGGAGGACCATGGGCAAGCAACTGGTAAACTTTATCACTTGCGGCTGCGAGTCGAGTGCACCCTTTTTTCTAATTTATAAAGCTGGGTGAGAACCCATGCCGCATTGATGATAGGCTTGTACGAGTTGTTAGGTAATCCAACTACCTAACTCATTGAGCCACCAGGGCCACATTGGTTAGAAATAGCCTTTATTCAGTCAGTTTTGATCAAGTATTGATTTTTGCAGAAAAATCCGGTCAGACAAACTTGAGTTTGGTCAAACACAAGATTTCCGCTTGTCTGACCGAATGTCAGACAAAAGTCTCAGGAATTTCGCCAGGTCTGCAGCAGTGCTTTTTCATACACAAAATTAAGGTCAAATCGTAAACAAGCTCAAACACTAAGATTTGTTTTCAATCCCCGAATTATATAATCCCATGTTCACTCCGAGAATACATGCCGGCAAATGACAAACTTACACAATTAAAATAGAAAAGACAACTCGATTTATTTTTTAACATTAAACCCATGCTTAGAAAATTCATAGCCGGGGATTTTATCACAATAGCCGGTGAAATGTGCCGGTTCCCGGCTTCAAATGAAAACACTGCTAAACCATATATATTTATGATCAGGGTGACTAGACAAATTAAATGCCTTATAGCTAAGGCCCCAGGGGTCATACCCCACCCCCACCTGAAGTGAACTTTTTAATGGTTGAGATCCCCACCCCTAAGCCATATATATTTATGATCAGGGTGAATAGACAAATTAAATGACCCAAGATTTGACTTGCAACTCGGCTGTTGCATCTCAGATGCTTTCTCGATTTTATAAATATATCACATGGATAACATTACACCTCTTTCTATAGCGGCGGGGGACACATGTCTACGTGTTGCAATTTTGTTGTATTAAGTACCCGGTAGCTACATAAATTGGCGGCTGTACAATAAAACCTATAGATATGACATTTTATATAGTTTCTGACATGTTACCAATATACATAGCTGAAATATTGTAGAGTTTTCATCTGGTTTCTGTCAGGGTACCACTTAGTACATGTATAATGGCTTTTATAGTTTTATGGTTAAATTTTTGACTTTTTTCTCCGATTTAACATTTCAATACATTTTAGAAAATGTTATAAAATACCTTCTAGATATTCCTGCATTCCCATGGATCAATGCTTTCCCTCCATTATAAAAGCATTCTTCTAGGAACTGAATTACCTAAAAATGTTCATAGAAGGAGTTACATTTTAAATTTTTCAAAAGTGTGAGTTACAAAATAAGGAAAATGAATTATAAGTGATCTTGTGACATCTTTTCTTTATTTAATTTATCCGAGAAAAATGCAATTGCAAGATAAAAGATGTTACTTTTTGATAAACAAACTAACATTTCTACACTTCTCTTGACTAATATATGACTTTAATGTTAACATGACAACAGTGACTACACTAAGAACAAACTAACATTTCTACACTTCTCTTGACTAATATATGACTTTAATGTTAACATGACAACAGTGACTACACTAAGAACAAACTAACATTTCTACACTTCTCTTGACTAATATATGACTTTAATGTTAACATGACAACAGTGACTACACTAAGAACAAACTAACATTTCTACACTTCTCTTGACTAATATATGACTTTAATGTTAACATGACAACAGTGACTACACTAACGTTATTGTATCTTTTTCAAGCTATTTAACTAAAAACTCTGAAAGAATACCTACTCATGGCCACTGGCTGTTAGCAATCCTCATTAAAGTTTAATATATTTGACAAGAAGGTTCCGATAAGATAATATAATGACAGCTTAAGACACTTTCAACAATATTTCAGTTAATTTATATCGTGACTGGTAAAATTATTGCTGGGGGAATTCAAAGAAAACCAATGACCTAATGTACTGGAAATTCAATAACAAATTTTTATTTCATACAGTAAAATATTTCATGTACCAGTAGCTTGTAACTAAATGTTTATGCAATAGTGCAATATTGCTTCAAATCGTGACGTCACAGACGGGTTAAATGATACTCTTATCATCTGCAAAAGTTCTCTTATTCAATAAAAGGCTTATCGCAAGAATTTTGATGATTATCACATAATTTATAAGTAATAACGTCAATTTTGCCCATACGTAAACACCGGAAGTGCCACAGCGATATCTGCCATCTGAGCAAAACTCTGATAGCATGATATCAAGCCTTTCATGAGCCCCATGATGTCCTTTCTGCCCAACTGTCAATTGTTGTTTCGAAAATGTCGACATTCAGCGAGGAAAGATTTGTTGGCGTTTCGGAAGCAGAACTCTCAACCAATATTGATCACTCATGTCCACAAGTTTGGTGTCTGAGTGGAAAGTTAATTTTGTTCTTTTTAATTCAATGTTGAAATATGTGATAAATAGATTAATGCATGCCTTTTTCCATATCAGGACTGTTATCATCCCTCAACCGATATAGACTCTCGGGCTATTTAAAGCCCTCTGGCCGATATCTGTCTCTCAGGATTATAACAGTCTTGATATGGAAAAGGGCATGCATTAATCTATAAATATCATACCTTACATAAAATTAATTGCACTCAAAAGTTTGTGAGAATATTCACCAATACTCACAAACTGTATATTTACGGTACCTAAGGAAAGTACTGTAAATTTACTATAAATTTACCTGGGGAAAGTACTGTAAATTTACCTGAGGAAAGTACTGTAAATTTACCTGAGGAAAGTACTATAAATTTACCTGGAGAAAGTACTCTAAATTTATCAGAGGAAAGTACTATAAATTCACCTGAGGAAAGTACTGTATACCAAATAGCGGGTAAATTACGCGGGTTGCAATTTTTGCGATGTCGATGTAAAAGAGAGGTATTTAATTTAAGCGAGCATCAAATTTTGCAGTATCGTGTTCCGGGAAAAAATAAAATAATTGTAATTATTGTAGCAATGTTGTGTAAATAACATTCACCTTCTGCAAAACAAAACAAAACTGACATTGATACGAAAATAAACTAAAAATAAAAGTGTGACTATATCTAACCGTGCGTAAAATAATCAATAATGTTGTCGATAAGATTTAGTGTGTGTATACTTTTTATAAAGGTGTCATAATTATTTGATTTATAATTAACTGTCAGGCTGTGTTTACACAAGCTTTTAATGATTGAAATAAAAAGAAAAGAAGTAATCAAATGTATGTCAAGTCTGGAAGTTTTATTACGAGTTCCCAGCTGTGAAGTATAATCCGATTAACAATAAATTATCTCATTTATGATTGTATGGCTTGGATGCTATTTCATCACTTAAATAATAAGGTATTGTTTGCTGTTGTTTCATGTATGATGATCATTGTCAACATATGCATTGTTTTCAGGAAGGATCCTCCCGCCATGTTGGATATTTTAAAAGCGTCATTTCAACAACTTTAAGAATGACAGGTACCATAACATTATAATTGTTAAATATTCACACAGTCATACTACGATACAGACAATGGACAAAAGTATTCGCATGCTTCCAATTTACCCTATATATATCATATAAAACTACAGTTTTTCAAAATATTATCTTGAAATCAATTCACGTCCGATTTTAATCATTATTTTATCAACGAAAGCAGAAAGATATGTAGTTTATAGTAGTAATTTTGAAATAACGTTTTAAAGTATGTTTTCCAAATCGCCATGATTTAAACACAGACTTAAATAATTTGTCTACAAAGGTACTATCAAAGCATTGTATTTCGAAAGAAATTAATTCAGCTGTGTGAACATTAGCTTGTATATTTTCAAAATGTTTATCATAGAAAATTATTTTGAAATTATACAGTAAAACTACATAAAATTATGTTTTATTGATATAAAAATTATCGAAATCGAGTGTGAATTGACTTCAGGATAAGCTTCTGAAAAATTGTTGTTTTATATGGAATATATAGGGAAAATTGGAAGCATGTGAATACTTTTGTCCATTGTCTGTAGATCTTATACAATTATTTAAGAAAGAAAAAAAACTTATGTACTAAAGGGTGGAAATTTACACGGATTCTTTTCTTCGCTGATCGACGACTCGCGAATAAAGCGAAAATTGGAGTCCCGCAAAAAAACCCCGCTATATGGTATTTACCTGAGGAAAATACTGTCTATTTACCTGAAGAAAGTACTATATAGTTACCTGAGGAAAATACTGAATATTTACCTGAAAAAATTACTGTATATTTACCTGAGGAAAGTACTGTATAATGTTTTCTGTGACAGAGTCAGCTATATCAAGAATGAGATATCTGTAATACATGTAATATGGTCACATTATTCTGTTTTTAATAAAGAAAATTTTGAGACATTCCATAAGTAACAATGATATTGCATTTTTATCACATGTTGCAATGAAAATAAAAATAAAATAATATTAGTGCCAATTATTTATTACTTTGATTTATAGTGTTTAACACCACTTTCAACAATATTTCAGTTACATCATGACGGTCAGCTTTATTGGTAAAGAAAACCGGAGTACCCAGAGAAAACCACTGACCTGTCGCAAATCACTGACAAACTTTATCACATAATGTTGTATCAAGTACACCTTGCCATGAACGGGGTTCAAACTGACAACTTTAGTGGTGATAGGTACAGGTAGTTTTAAATCCAACTACCATATGATAACGGCCACGACAGCCCCTCTGATGTTATAAACACTTACCTAAAATGGTCTGGAAAGTTTGCACGAATAAAATTTGCTTCAACTGCCTGTCTGATGCATACAATATGAGTTATGCCATGCTGTGTTAAGATGTTCAACTGTAAGTAGAAGATAATTTTTTATTTTTTGTAAAATGGTACATCTATAAACTAATTATTTAGTGTTTTTGAAATAAACAAAAAATAATTGGATATACTTACTGCTTAAAAAAAAGCTTTAGGTTTACAAAAACAACTTGTTTCTTACCATATGATATAACAATAACCACCGATGACAAATAAGAAGTGGAAATTTATGTCTTATCATTGCTAAAGTTTGTTTAAATATTAAATTCAAATAATTAATATACAAAATCAATACAAACTACTTGGAGTAATAATTTTCACAGGATACAGATATACCCTGGTAGTCTGCCACAAAAAGTACATAAAACAGAATCAAAGAAAACATTAGTTTATTAACAGTCGCATGCAAGTGGTTGAGCAGTTAATTATCATTGTTGATTTCAAGCCTAACACCATAGAGGTGGGTTTCCAGACACCTAGAGTACCTGGCCCCGGCACCACAAAACTAAAATATTCTGAGAATAAAAATATTCTCAGAATGAAAATTTTTACTCAGTTGAGAATAAATCTTCTTTTCCATGCCACAAAACTTTTTTTCTCAGATTTGAGAACGTTCTCAGTTGAGTAAAAATAAATTCAACTACGTAAGTGGCATTCTTCCTCTTGTCAGGTATGTCCCTCTTTTATGTTGAGGAGAACCACTATCGTGTTGATTAAAAATATTTCAATACTATAAAACACAATATAAGTCTATATATACAAAAAAAAGGGGAATTGCTTCAGTGCACATTGTGGAACTCTCCTGTGTGGAAGATAAAGAAGAACTAGTAAACATTGGGAAAAGTACGGGCGTTTTGATGTAAGTTGTCAAATTATCGTCTGTTTAACACATATATACATTGCATTATAAATATGGACACTAAAGGGAAAAGTGGGTCCATCTGGACCATGGACGAAGAAATGCTGCTTATTGAGCAATCAAAATTAAAAGATGAGGAACTGTGTGGAAAACTGATGGCAGATATCATTGCCATTTTTGGCATCACCAATAAACTCTATCGTGGGTCGCCTAAACCGATATTTCTCAATAAATCATTATCTGTCATGGTTTCTAAGGAATTACTTCTATCTCTGTATACCCTACGCCTTGGAATTATTGCATTTCTTTCTTTTCTACGTTTCCTTATTATTCTTGACATCATCTTGGATGTTGAGTAAATTACTTAAGCATGGTTTAAGCCATTCTCAAATATTTAAGAATATTCTCAAGCTGAGTACAAAAATTTTGGTCAAATAGTTTTGTGGCGGTCAATTTTTCTCAGAATACAAAATTTAAGAATATTCTCAAGCTGAGTACAAAATTTGTACTCAAATAGTTTGTGGCGCCGGGGCCTGATATACAATAAAATTACAGTCATTGAGGTCCCTTCACTACTTCATGACTTAAGGAAACTTGGTGTTATAATTTCAATGTTATACAAAATGTACATTGTATATACATTGTTGTGCTAACAATGAATAGCACAAAACATGCTTTAGTCCTTTTTAAAGAATACCTTAGATTTCATAGCTGCAGCATATGGTCCCAGGTACAAGTTCGGTAAAATTTCCTACAAATATAATGGCACATGTAATTGTTTGACAATCAGAGGATAATTGTTGTATAATCATCAACACTTTAATTATTTACCTGTAAAGGTGTCAACTAATCAATAACCTGATATCATTAAATATGACATTCACCTTTACCATTCGTATCTCTCGGCGTTTTACCTCGAGCGCTGGAGTTCCACATGTAGCAAAAATCAATACTGTGTCAATCACGAATGTTATCCGCAAGCGACAAAAAAATATATTTGTGACCGTTAAAATAGGTATTTTAACATTATTGGGACATATTTTTCTGGCCGTTGGCTGCGTAAAGAAGTGACCGTTAATTTAAGTTAATTTATTACATAAAAATCCACGGGGGGACCTGGCAGTCACCGGAAAAGAGAGGTGACCGTTTATTTCAAGTGACCGTTAGGGCAAGTTTGACTGTATATGGTTTAGGGTGGGGATCTCAACCATTAATCAAATTGCTGAAAGCACTGATGGAAGTTGTTGCTTTCTGTGTTTTTTTTTATTGCGTGTAGCAATATTTCATTTGTTTTACAATAACTGTTAAAGGGGCATTATCTGCCAAATCGTAAATTTTTGTTACTCATAAAAATTATCAGATATGATTGATGCTTTAATAAAACGTGTTTCTGTAACATATAAATGTTATGAAATGTACGCTTATCGGGGAAATAATGTGCAACTGGTCGTGTTTTGAGATTGATCAAGAAATGGACACCATCTTATTAATTATCGACATTGTTTACGGAGTTTGTCGAATCGTCATTAAATCAGTACATCAATGCACTTATTTCTTGTGAATCTGCTTTTAGTCTGTGTTTATCGGGGAAATAATGTGCAACTGGTCGTGTTTTGAGATCGATCAAGAAATGGACACCATCTTATTAATTATCGACATTGTTTACGGAGTTTGTCGAATCGTCATTAAATCAGTACATCAATGCACTTATTTCTTGTGAATCTGCTTTTAGTCTGTGTTTATCGGGGAAATAATGTGCAACTG
>MJUT01052618.1:37830-57832 GCA_002080005.1 Gigantidas platifrons | reverse complement strand
ATGTGGATGTTGTAACTTTTTCTGCCAGAAACACATGTTAATGTGGATGTTTTAACTTTTTCTGTCAGAAACACTTGTTTATGTGGATGTTGTAACTTTTTTTGTCAGAAACACTTGTTTATGTGGATGTTGTAACTTTTTCTGCCAGAAACACATGTTAATGTGGATGTTTTAACTTTTTCTGTCAGAAACACTTGTTTATGTGGATGTTGTAACTTTTTCTGTCAGAAACACTTGTTTATGTGGATGTTGTAACTTTTTCTGCCAGAAACACATGTTAATGTGGATGTTTTAACTTTTTCTGTCAGAAACACTTGTCTATGTGGATGTTGTAACTTTTTCTGTCAGAAACACTTGTTTATGTGGATGTTGTAACTTTTTCTTCCAGAAACACATGTTAATGTGGATGTTTTAACTTTTTCTGCCAGAAACACATGTTAATGTGGATGTTGTAACTTTTTCTGCCAGAAACACATGTTAATGTGGATGTTTTAACTTTTTCTGTCAGAAAAACATGTAAATGTGGATGTTATAGCTTTTTTCTGTCAGAAAAACATGTAAATGTGGATGTTGTAGCTTTTTCTGTCAAAAAAACATGTAAATGTGGATGTTGTAGCTTTTTCTGTCAGAAACACATGTTAATGTGGATGTTGTAACTTTTTCTGTCAGAAACACGTGTTAATGTGGATGTTGTAACTGTCTCTGTACGAACCACCTGCCATGTGGTTGTTGGTTTTCCTCGACTCTTCTGACGGAAGGGATAGGGATCAACAATATCTCAGCTATATCATGGCGGTCAGTTATATTGTTGGAGTACCTGGAGAAAAACACCGACCTACAAACTTTGAGCGGGATTCGAACTCAAACGTTAGTTGTGTTAAGCACTGATGGCATAGGTTTGGTTAAATCCAACTACCATGCGATCAGGGCGGCCCCTCTCATTACGGAATGGTAGATTATATACACTATAATTCAAAGGAAGACGATTTTTTTTAATTTTTTTTTATATATGAATAATATAGTAAACAATTACGTAAAAAATGTAAATCAAGGGTCATGAACTGAAAGTTGATATGCAAAATGGAGTAGAGTGTCAATTAAAAAAAAATAGTCGAACTGACATTTCAAATGCAGCATAATATTGTTAAAATGAGCATCATCTATACATATTTCTGGGCATTTTAATTTATGCCATTTTAGACCATTTATTAAGCCCAAATAGAAATATGTTTGTTTTGCATTAGAACTGTCTTGTATTTGAAGAGTTGCCGACGTCAATTAGTGATTTTACTGTCTCAAATACTCGCTGTAATAGCTCCACATTACTGAGAAAAACTGTATTTTGACACCGTCAACTATTTAGTACAATACAATTAATCCTTAAATAATAACAATAAAAATAAATAAAACAAATATCACATACTCAGAACAAAAGCAATGAATACAATATGTACAACATAGGAAAGATAATTATATTTTCAAGCCGCGTGTACAGTCATCGTTCTTTATAACTTTAATAACATGGCAAAATACAGCATGGGTTCATAAATATGTTGATGTCAAATTTAGTACTAACGAAGCTGTTCTGGAATAACCTTCTTCGCGTACGCTCAAAATCGAAAGATTAGAAAGCCAAATAATTCAAAATGATCGGAGCGATAAAATCAAAGGGCCTTAACAAAATAGTCAAAGTTGGTTAAGTTCTCCTATGCCTGGGGGAGGAAAAACTTATAGTTTGATTCAATTGTCAACATATAAAATATTTACAGGGTTGTGATTTGCTATATCATATCTGTCTTTTGTAATGAATCATTGTCACTATTCCGAGATATCATTTCAGGGCTCTTTCCTCCTGTCCTGTGTCATTTGCAGCATCCTCTTGGTCTTGATACATCAATTTTTTGATGATTTCTTGAACATCTCTCTCCGTTAGCATGTCATTTCCCTTCCAACTTACACGGCAACATAGGACGTTTCTTAATTTTCCGTATCTAGCAAGACCTCCAATTCCTATAACAATAATTACTAAGAGCAGTACTCCAGCAATGATAGGAAAGATCAACCTGTCGCTATTATCTGGTGATTCTTCCTTTGGTTCTGTAAGACAGTAAATAATAACATTTTTTTTTTCAAAAAAAAATGAACAAGAGAGTCAAATCAGTTAAGGTCACATATGTCCTTTGTGGGAGACACTTACATGTAGCTTTGAAAATATTAACATTATTTAGGACCTGTAATATTGTATATATTTCTGTAAATTAAATAATGCTAAGTACTGCGTTGGATTTTCCAATTCAAAGATACCAAAGGGGTAATCAGAATCCGTAAATCGAAGAAGAATAGACAATAACCAAAAGAAAAAGGACAAAAGGACAAACAACGATCTACAAAACATACACATAAAATTCGAGCAACACGAACCCAACAGAAGACCGGGGTGAAGTCAGGTGCTCCGAAAGGGTAATTCGAGGCAAGCATTCATGGTTTGATGCATTTACTCGAAATACATTGTATTTCATCATACAGTCGAACCTCGATGTGTCGAACTCGGTTGACTCGAAATCTCGGATGTGTCGAGGTAATTTTCCAGTCCCGGCAAATTTCCCGTAAGTCCTATGTATTTTTACCTCTGATGACTCGAACTCGGATGATTCGAAATCTCGGATAACTCGAGTATGTTTAGAGGTCCCCAGAAAAGGAAAACAATGTAGTTTTACTTCGATGTGTCGAAGTTCGAAGTGATTTTTTTCCAGAGAATTTCGAACTTACAATATATTTCTTAATGTGTCAAAATAAAAAAAACAACGGAAGTTAAAACCATAAATGAAAATAATGTTTTGACACTTTTTATCTTTCCATTCATACATCCCTTTTTAATACACAAATAATATTTGTTTGTACAACGGTTAGCGTCATCTGTTCACCTTTAAAACATGTCAGATTATTGATCAGTTTGTGTCCACGCGTGCAAAGCGGACTGTGTCGGTAATCTATTTTATCAGGGATTATCTCTGAAACGAATTTGATGACCCAAGCTAAGGTAATTGTAATCGGTAGGAATGTAAATTCCTTTAAAGTGATAATAAAAAATTGAATAAATTATCGGTTCCTTTTAAGTCTTGTTGAAATTGATTAAATTTAATTACCGGCCCTTTTAAGTTTAATTAAAAATATAAGTTTACACGCCAGACGCATTTATTCAATGATAAGAATTCAATAAAAAAATTAAATGATTGTTAATTTTTGTGATGAATTCTAATCAAATGTTGTATAAAAAGCATCGTGTAGTCTACGGTCATCATTCCTACAGTTCGCGATGTTACCTGAACAATCTAGTGAAGGCACCGGGTCATCCGGGGGGATAGCTAGATCGGGTAAAAGAAAACTCAATGTTAAATCTATTGAAGATAAATACCAGGCCATCTTAGAGGTTGAAAAAGCTAACAAATCTAAGTCAGAGATCGCCCGTACTTTTGGTGTTCCAGCCAATACTTTGTCCACATGGATAAAGAACGCAGCAAAAATTCCAATTTGGAAAGTCGCCGTCAAAAACCATAAAAGTAAAGAAGCGTATCTCCAGAGCAGATTTGCACATGATAGAAAACGAATGAGAACAGCAAATTATGAAGATGTAGAGCATGCTTTAATCAAATGGTTTAAAATGGTCCGCGACCAAAATTTACCAGTTTCCGGGCCGATGTTAACAACAAAAGCAGAAGAATTTGCCACCAGACTTGACCACCCAGACTTCAAGTGCAGCAATGGGTGGTTAGACCGTTTTAAAGAGCGTCACAACATTACGTTCAAGAAAATTTGTGGCGAGGCGAAATCAGTTGATGGCAACAGTCCAGCCATGCATGATTGGGAAGAAAAACTAAAAAGTCTGTTAGCAGAGTTTTCACCTGACAACATCTTCAACGCTGATGAGAAGGGACTTTTCTACAAACTTTTACCCGAGAGAACGTTAGAGTTTAAAGGCGTAGATTGCAGTGGTGGTAAACGAGGTAAAGAAAGACTGATTGTACTCGTTTGTTCTAACATGTCTGGTTCCAAGAAGATCCAGCTCCTAGTCATTGGCAAATCAGCTAAGCCACAGTGCTTCAAAAACGTCAAGACAATACCAACTGACTACACTTCAAACAAGAAAGCCTGGATGACATCAGAGATTTTTATCAACTGGATCACAAAACTCGACAAGAAATTCCAACATCAACGCCGTAAAGTCGCCATGGTGATAGACAACTGTCCTGCACACCCACACGTCAGAGGTTTGAAGAATGTCACGTTGATATTCCTTCCACCAAACACAACCAGTAAGACACAGCCATGTGACCAAGGCATCATTCAGAATTTAAAAGTGCATTACCGTAAACGTGTTTTAATGAGACAGATTTCATGCGTTGAGAAGAAGACAGATTTCACGATGACCATCTTAGATGCACTCCGATTTCTACAACAAGCCTGGTACTCTTTAACTACAACAACCATCAGTAACTGTTCCAAACACGCCGGTTTCACCACAGATAACACAACTACAGATGTACAAAATAAAGATGATGATGACGACGACATACCATGAGCCCGTCTTGCTGGACTCAATTTCGCCGACTTCGTTTCTGCCGACAACGAGATTCCGACCACAGAGCCACTCACAAAGCTGACATCATTGAGGAAATATCCACCCGAAAATATTGTGATGCCGCACCAGAAAGTGACGACGATGAGCTAGAACAAGAAGTGACACCGATTCCGTCTTTATCCGCCATGATCGATATGACAGACTCATACCAATCGTACTTTGAAGCTCAAGATGATGCAGCCGAGTTACTACATCTTCTAGCCAAGTTCAACAACTACCTCACCAAGAAACAACTAAAGAAGAAACTACAGGCAAGACAGACCACTCTCACCAGTGACATTACCAGTTTTGTGTCGTATCGTTAGTTACATTATATAATTTATATTGACACATTGTAAATATTTGTGTATTGATTTTTTATTTGTTGTGTAATGCTTTAATAGATCTAGTGCTGAGTTCGATTTTATCAAATTTTTCTTCGTTTCTGATGTGGATTATTCATGTACAATGTATGTATATTGTAATAATAAAATATAAATTGTCTGATTTTATAATTTTATTTAGTTCATCAACTATCAACAGTAACGTCTTTGTCAAGGAAATACCGCAAATCACATACATACATAAAACAAGCAACCGTCCTGTCAAACAATGTGTTAAAAAAATTAATGTCATGACGTCATACTCGACCTCGGATGACTCGAACCTCGGATAACTCGAACAATTTCTGGCAGTCCCTTCAACTTCGACACATTGAAAACTATGAAAATTGAAACACGATACTAACATGGTTACTACTGTGCGTGTGTTAAATGTACAATTATGATTACTACTTTATGTTATTAAATGTACAATCATGATTACTACTTTGTGTGTTAAATGTACAATCATGATTACTATTTTATGTATTTAATGTACAATCATGATTACTACTTTGTGTGTTAAATGTACAATCATGATTACTACTCTGTGTGTTAAATGTACAGTCTACCCTTGGTCCAGTCAAAGCGTTCCTCTCTTGTAACACGGTAAGCAATCTGCTTTTAATTTAATTCACCTGATATTAGTTAAAAAATAAACGCCATGATGCGCATGTATCTAGCCATACAATATTTTGTATGCATATTTTAGATTTAGATAGGCAAAACAAATTAAAATATTTCTGTAAGAAAGTTTCAATAGTGATGGTCAATAATTCCACAATTATCAACAAAACGACTAATCATCTCCCACCTCAAATCATTGACAAAGAGAGATAATTTAAATTTTCCCATTGTGAACTTTCCATTTGTATGTATCAACTTTCCCTCAGCACGTGCATGTATGAAGTACATAATTCTAAGGTGACACGATATTCCGAAGCATGTTTTCGTCCAGGATTTTTTTTATTGAGGGTTGCTGCTAAAAATCAATCTACAGATCCAAAAGTTCCTTGTGATCACTTCGAAGTTCTTGCGATCGCCATTATGACCTTGTTAAATGTCACGGATGAGCACGGATATTTTTTGCTGCTCGAAATCAAATGACTTCCTTTCCTCGTTCATGATATATTACCGGATATGACATAACCGGATTGTTACCATTAGTAACACGACGGACGGGTCCAACTAGTTGAGCAGTTATTGCTTACCTTATTCTCTCATGAATTCAAATTTTGTTTTAAAGGGTCTACTGTTGCTCATTTTGTTTTATTTTTTCTATGCTTTGTTGACCATGGCCGTCGTTTGTGTTTTCGTCTTTTCTGTTTTGACCATTATTTATGCTATCATTCTTCGAATTAAGACTTTTAATTAAAGGTACTCGATACAACATTATGTGATCAAGTTTGTCAGTGGTTTGTGGTAGGTCGGTGGCTTTCTCCGTTTCCTCCACCAATAAAACTGACCGCCACGATATAACTGACATATTGTTATAAGTTGCGTTAAACACCATAATCCTAAACCCGTAAGTAAACCTTTCGTATTTTCAAGCGTATAGTATAAAGCTGTTATAAAGAAAAAATATTGCTAAAAATATACTTCTTACTTGTGCATTTATTGAATGATTCCTGGTGAATTGGTATTTCTGTCTTTCCTACAAGACACGTGACAATTAGTTGTCCGCTGCATACATCAACTTGGTGCTCTGCCTCTTCTACAACCTTGTAGAATATCCCATTAACACTTGTCTCTGTCTTTAACCGCTGGGAAATTATATTTTTCTGAAAGAAAAAAAACCCCAAACGATAATCCCTTTTTTGATCGGTTTCGAGTGATGTACTTTTGATATTCTGAATACAGTTTATTATATAGATTTTCCACTTTTATTTGTGCTAATGAAACGTCTTCATAAAGGAACTTTTTCTTCGTTGTCGAATTCTAAATGAAGCAAACCACGTTGGTATTGTGATGTGCATATCTTATTTCACTGAGTGAAATTCCGGATTTCTTTCAATTGAATATTTGAGTATATCAAGGGTAAGTTACAAATAGCTATAGCTATGCTATGTGTACATTTCTTTTAATCGGGTATATTTATCAGCCAAGCTGTCCCCTAGTATATTAAGGGTAAGTTACAAATAGCTATAGCTATGCTATGTGTACATTTCTTTTAATCGAGTATATTTATCAGTCAAGCTGTCCCCTAGCATATTAAGGATAAGTTACAAATAGCTATAGCTATGCTATATGTACATTTCTTTTAATCGAGTATATTTATCAGTCAAGCTGTCCCCTGGCAAATCAGGAAACTTTATTCAGGTGAACATTACGTGCAATCTCAGTTCTTGTGTACAGTTTTCTCCATTGTCAATTATCACCTGTTGCCTCCGACTATTGGACTTGTTAATGGCTTGCAGATTTGGTAAAAGTAGAAAGATGCGCCAAGATTTTTTTTAAAAACAAATTACATGGTAACGTAACGTACACATATATAATTCAGGTCATTTTCAAGAATACATATAACCCACTTATTACTACAGAAGTAAAATAATGAATCCACGATTTTTTCATGGTCGTTCTGTCTTTTCCGGTTGTTGACTGATTTTGTCTGTTTATATAATTATGACTTTTGACCTTTGGAAGATTGTTCGGTGTTCGTTAATTTTATTATTACCCTTATTCTTTATAACATATATCAATACAGGTTTTGTTGGAATGTCAGTAAAATGTTGCACAAAATCTATTTTAGTGAGAAAACTAGTACAACACATGCAACATAATGTGCCGGATGTTAATCCTGAACAGGTCGAAGCACCGGTCCATGACCAGCAACAGGCTTGTATGCAGCCCCCTGTACCTCATCCAGTTGCAGCACAGACTGTGAACGAAGTTCAAACTGCTCAACCTGGTAATAATATTTCAAATATAGTTCAACCCCCCTCTCATGATGACCTATTATTAATACCAGGTTTTTCCAATGACCTAGATATATTTATTTCTAAGCAAACAAAAGAAAAGGTTTGGAATTTCGAATACGTTGATTTATCACAATTTTTAACTCAAAATTTTATCAGTAATGTTGATGATCAGCCATGTAATTTAGAGGTGGTTAACGGGAAGCTTGTTTTACAAAAAGGCAAAAGAAAATCAAAGCTATAGACACACTTGATCTATGGACAGATGCATTCACAAATTATCCTCAGATCATCATTCAAAATCATCCTTACAAGGCCTCTGAGCTATTGAAATACATATCAATAATAAGAAATGTTGCTCATGAACAACCTTATTCAAAATGGCTTCTCTATGATCAACAGTTTAGATTACGGATTTCTAGAAATCCATCGAGGTCATGGTCAACAATTGATGGTGACATATGGCTTAGATTTATTTTGTCTGGGAATTCAGCTGCGGTAAAGCCTGATATTCATAAATCAAAATTACACTGTTTTGATTATAATTACAAAAGGCGTTGTATAAAGCCAGTTTGTACTTACAAGCACACGTGTATGAAATATCAAATGAAACATCCAAGTATTCATTGCTTTTACATAAATGGAAACCAAGTTAATGCACAAACTCGTCAAAATAATGGGTATGGTCAACCCACCCAAGAAGTTTCTCAGTTTAATACAAGGCGAGACTTACTTCAAAGGCCAAATCAAAGTCGTTATACTGAAAAAAATCCAAATAGTATGCGTTGATCGTTAGATTACAAAACATTACACAATCATGTATTTGTTTTCAGCATCCACAAAAGAATATATCTGGTCGTTAGGAAAATCACCCATTGATGTCGAAAAATTAAGTCAGTTGTTGATAGAATATCCCAACAATTCTGCTTCAAAAATTATTGATGAAGGTTTTAAATACGGGTTTCCAATACATTATTCTGGTCCTCGCACTCCTGTTGATTGTCAGAATTTAAAATCTGTTCACGAACATCCAATAAAAACGCGTGATAAAATTCAGAGTGAAATTGACCTTGGTCGAATTTCAGGTCCATATAATAAAAGGCCTATTTCGAATCTTCGCTGTAGTCCAATAGGTCTTGTTCCAAAAAAGACAAGAGGTTTCAGATTGATAACCCATCATTCATTTCCACATGGCAACAGTGTTAACTCTTACATTGACCCGGTTCATTCTTCTGTGCAGTATTCTCCGTTTGACCATGCAATATCTTTGATTCAAAAAGTAGGTCAGAACGCTTTATGTGGAAAACATGACATTAAATCTGCTTTTAGATTGCTCCCAATATATCCAGGGTGTTTCGATTTGTTAGGTTTCAAGTTGAATGGATACTTTGATATTGATAAAATGTTGCCAATGGGATGTTCTCAGTCATGTTCTTATTTTGAAACTTTTTCAACATTTATTGAATGGGTTGTTAAATCAAAATCAAATTCAGATAACGTTGATCATTAATTAGATGATTTCTTTTTTGTTGGGAAAGCTGAAACTGATGAATGTCAAAAATTAATGAATTGCTTTGTTGATGTTTGCAATTTTATAAATGTACCAGTGGCACATGAGAAAACTGATGGTCCCTCAACCATTATTGAATATCTTGGACTGACAATTGACACTGTCAATATGTTAATAAAAATTCCGAATGACAAAATTATTGAATTGCAGGAGAAAATCGGGTTTGTTATGAACAAAAAGAGAGTAAAATTACGAATCATTCAATCTTTGGCTGGTTCTTTCGCATTTTGTACCAGAGCCATACCTGCAGGTATAACTTTCATTAGAAGCTTGTATGCATTAATGAGTAACGTCACACAGCCACATCATTATGTTAGGGTTACAAACACGGTTAAATGTGATCTTCTAGTTTGGCTTGAATTTCTTGGTACTTTTATTGGAATTTCATTTATTTTGGATAATAATTGGTGTTCAAGTGATGACCTCCAGCTTTATACTGACAGTGCTGGTGGTGAAACAAAAGGTTGTGGAGTTTATTACTCTGGGAAATGGGCAATGCTGAAATGGCCAGTAGATTTAGCCAATACTGACATTTTGAAAGATATTACTTATCTAGAGTTGGTTCCTATTGCTGTAGCAATATTTTTGTGGGGCTGTGAGTTTAAAAACAAAAAGATATTGATATTTTCTGACAACAGTGCAGTAGTCGATATTATTAATAACAAATCATCAAAATCGGATAGAGTTATGACATTATTACGTCATATTGTTTATTGGACTCTTTCCTTTAATTTCCATTTAAAATGTAGACATATACCATCGTTTAGAAATAAAATTGCTGATTCTATTTCTCGTGGACAGGTGGAATACTTCAGACAATTAGCACCTGCTGCAAGAAGCCAACATGTTAATTGAGGCATCAAATTCAAAGAACACATGGAATACATATGAAAATGCTGTTAGTACATTTCAGAAATTTAGGTGACAGTATTGTTTAGATTTAATATGGCCTCCACCGCCTTATCATTTGATTAATTTTTTAGCTGTTTTGTCATCAGAGTTGTATTCTCGTTCAACTGCTAAGGCATATATATGTCTGCAATTGGTTTTGTTTTAAAGTTAAATAACCAATATGACACTACAAAATCATTTCTTATTAAAACAAATGCTGAAAGGTATGTCAAAGGTCCATTACATGCCCGATTTAAGACTTCCTATAACTGCTGATATGATGTTAAAACTTCCTCATGCTCTTGCTCGGGTTTGCAATTCTGCATATGAAACCAGTTTATTTGTTGCAGCATTTTCTCTTGCATATGGCGCTCTATTACGTATAAGTGAAATAACTGCTTCAAATGAACAAAGTGCGTCACAGATTATTCAAAAAAGTGATATTTCATTTCAAAAGAACCTGATGTCTATTTGCATCAGATTTTCAAAAACTGACCAGTTAGGTAGAAGTACAACGTGTCAAATTAAATCGAACACTTTGCCGTTATGTCCTGTCAAGGCAGTAACAGATTATTTAACTGTTAGGCGTATGTCGAATGGTCCATTGTTTTGTCATTTGAATGGTAAATATATAACAAGAAACCAGTTTTGTCTGTTCTACGATCAGCTCTTAAATGCTCATGCTATGACACTTCCAATTTTAATACACATTCATTCAGAATCGGTGGTGCAACATTTTTAGCATCACAAGGGAAAAGTGAGGAATTCATTAAAATAAAAGGTCGTTGGAAATCGAATGCGTATCAAAGATATATTAGATGTTAACTCGATGTTAGTATTTTCAGAGTTAAGACCTTTATGGTTATTGGGTAGTTCACTGATAAAAAGAGCATGTGACCATACACAACGAAGACCAACTGGTTACAATCTACGTTTGGAAAATTATGGTTGCAGAGTTGGTTGGATCCACATGAATGGAATGAAATGGCATGTTTTAAATACAGTCAAAGGTATGCTGTTAGTACACGGATATCCCAGAGCTATTATCAATCATTGTGGTCGAAATGACATTGGCGGTGTGCCTTTGGGGCTTTTACTTTATAACATTAAACAAACTTTGTCAGCTTTAATTTATGAAATTTTACCTGGAATTCCTTTAATCTGGTCAAGCATTTTGCCAAGACTATCTTGGCGTCATTCTCCCAAATCAAATAAAATGGAACATACCAGAAAAAGAATATATCGTGCCATTAGATCTTTTTTATTGAAAAGAAACTGTTACATCATTAAATATCCTGATTTTGATGACAAACTTCGAAGTTTATTTGATAACGATGGGGTGCATCTTTCCTTCTTCGGCAATGATTTGTTTATTAATGCTATACAGGGTGCTATGGAAACATTTATTGATAACCCATGGTATCACGTTTATCCTTTGGCTGTGTAATTTGTCATGTGTATTTTTGTTTTTGTGTCAAATGTTTGGCAGTTGAAAATACTTGCATTTAACAGTATTTTCATTGGCGGATTTGACATATTTACCGCTATGGATCACCCAGCGGTTTACCTCTATTGGACCACCCAATAGTTTACTGTCATCAATTTTGTTGATGATCAATTGGTTGAACATTGAACATTGAACTGAAATGATTTATTTATTGAATTTGATTGAATGTATTATATTGTTATATTTATAAAGCCATGACAAATAACAGCCAATACAACAACTACTTGTGTTTTATCTTATTAAGTGATAAAGTGATAACTTGATGGGCATTATCTACAGGAATCTTTTCACAATTTTAGTAATTGGTAGCTTTGTTCAATTCTTGTCAAGGAAATTCTAGTGTTTACAAGGTCTCAATTTCTTGTTTTGGGAATATATAATTTAATAATGTTAATTGTAAATGAAATACATGGACAATGTGATGTATATTATCGAGCAGAATAAGAAAATAAAGCAATTAAAAAAATATATATACTGAAATACTTTCGAATATAAGACTGGTTTACTATAAACAAAATGAAATTTGTAATAACCTTATTGAAAACCTCATTATCAATTGATAGCATGCGGTGAAGAACGAGTAGCCATACATTTCAGGGAAGAATTTAATAATTTGATATTTGGAATTATCTGTAATATCAGATAATTCGGTTTAATTCAAGTATTTTATCATAAATAAAAGTGGAAGTTTTGTTGCTGTATTTAACTAGTGGGCGGGTCTAATATCTATATCAATTAGCCACGCAAGTGAGCGGTATCATTTTCGCACAAACTTTTATCAACATCATTCGTTTTTCAGTTACATTTTATTGGAAGTAGATTTATGCAATAAATACATAATTATGTTTGATAATGAAACTTGTCAAATAGGAAACAATGAATAAGAGTTTATGGTGGTTAACGCCATTTTTAACAATATTTCAGTTATATTGTGGTGGTCAGTTTTATTGGTCGAGGAATCCAGAGGAACCGGAGAAAATCACTGACCTACTGCAAGTCACTGACAAACTTTATCACACAATCTTGTATCGAGTACATCTCGCCTAAGTGGGATACGAACTCTCAACTTTAGTGGTGATAGGCACTGATTACATAGGTAGTTATAAAGCCAACTGCCATACGATCACGATCACGACAGTCCCTTCAATTAGTCATAGTATAAATGATAAATAGATTTATTAGTTTGCTTGATGGTGTTTAATGCCTCCTTCAACAATATTCCAGTTATATCGTGGCGGTCAGTTTTATTGGTGGACGAAACCGGAGTACCCGGAGAAAACCACCGACCTGGCACAAATCACTGACATACTTTATCATATAATTTTGATATCGAGTACACCTCGCCTGAGCGAGATTCGAACTCACACCTTTAACGGTGATAGGCACTGATTGCATAGGTAGTCATAAATCAATCCAACTACCATACGATCACGACCACGACGGTCCCTTCAAATAGTTATAGTATGTATGATAAATAAGGAAACAATGAATACATTAAAGACCACTAATACATACATTAAACATTATGGTACACTTTGGAATCGGATACACTTTTAAAATCTTCACCTTGACATCTAGGTAACCATTTCTAAATCTTGTCAGTACCGTAGTAGTGTTTTTATCTGGGTGATCTGAAGAAAAAAAAAACATCGTGAAGCTGATTATATTTTATTGCTGTTTTATGGTAATATTATGATAGATTCGGTTATACACGGAAGACATGTTGGAATATAACAAAGGGGTAATTAGAATCTGTATATCGAAAGGCAAGACCAAGGCATATAATGGTCAAAAGGAAGTGGAATTTGAATTTGAATTTGAATTTTGGTGCTGAACGCTACTTTCAGCAATATTTCAACTATATCATGGCGACCAGTTTTAATGGTGGACCGTGGGTAAGCAACTGGTAAACTTTACCACTTGCAGCTGCGAGTCGAGTGCACCCTTTTTGTAATTTACAAAGCTGGGCGCGAACCCACGTCGTATTGGTGATAGGCTTGTATGAGTTGCTTGATCCAACGACCTAGCTCATTGAGCCAATCGGGCCATACAACGACCTAACTCATTGAGCCATCCGGGCCCTACAACGACCTAACTCTTTGAGCCATCCGGGCCCTACAACGACTTAACTCATTGAGCCACCCGGGCCCTACAGCGACCTAACTCATTGAGCCACCCGGGCCCTTCAATGACCTAACACATTGAGCCACCTGGGCCCCTCAAAAGAAAATGGAGAAAAAGACAAACAATGATATACAGAACATTGCACAGAAAAAAACATTTATTCACAAAAATACAACGACAGGAGCAGTTGAAACTTCTTTTTTTAGAGATAAGCGGGACTACATTATTGACTACATAGAAGGAAAAGACGACATCTAAAATTAAAATAAGTCCTTAGATTAAATAGTTTGAAAGCATGACAAAATCTAATGAAAAAATAAGGAATTATTTATCATTGTACAACGTTGGAAATATTATATCCATGCATGTACAATTTGTTTTTGCAGAAGCCTTTGATATTTGAAAAAGGAGATTATATTTCACTACAATGGAAATTGTAGTCTAATTTGGTATAATTTTGAAATTTTAGAGTCCGCATAAAAACTCTGTTCGGTTCGTCTTTAGCCCCAGTTGCAAGATCTTATTAATTTATGCTGTTAGCTTTATTTCGTATGCTGATGTCCTACACGACGTGACTATATCTGTATCATGACGGGTGTCTCAATAGAGGGAGAAACTGCTTACTCTTCGCGAGCACGTGGGTTCACCATAACCGGTTTTTGATAGGGTCAGTGATGCTTAATTTTTTAGTTTTCTGTTTTGTGTTGTGTATTTTTGCTCTGTTTGTCGGCGTACTGTTTGATTTGTGCCCAATGCATTACCATACTTGATTCCACTGTGTTTTGTTATGGTCAGTGTTGCTCATATGTTCAGTTTTCTGTGTTGCCTTGTGTATGTTTGTTTGTCTTCGTGCTGTGTATTGTGTATGTTTGTTTGTCTTCGTACTGTGTCTTGTGCATGTTTGTTTGTCTTCGTACTGTGTGTTGTGTATGTTTGTTTGTCTTCATACTATGTGTTGTGTATCCTTGTTTGTCTTCGTACTGTGCATTGTGTATGTTTGTTTGTCTTCGTACTATGTGTTGTTTATGTTTGTTTGTCTTCGTACTGTGTGTTGTGTATGTTTGTTTGTCTTCGTGCTGTGTATTGTGTATGTTTGTTTTTCTCCTTACTGTGTGCTGTGTATGTTTGTTTTTCTTCGTACTGTGTGTTGTGTATGTTTGTTTGTCTTCGTACTATGTGTTGTGTATGTTTGTTTGTCTTCGTGCTGTGTATTGTGTATGTTTGCTTTTCTTCGTACTGTGTGTTGTGTATGCTTGTCTTCGTATTGTGTATTAATTGTGTTCGCAATGGATTACACATACCTAATTCCCCCTGTTTTTGATGGGGCCATAAAATTATGCTATACTAACATTCAAACTTATCTGATGCTAATGACAATTTTTTTCTGTTCTCATGGGCACCGATTGAACACGAATAGTACACATTCACATCCATTTCATCAAATTTGTATATCTGAAGAATGGATTCAAATGTCGTTGTGTTCCATCTCCGAATTTCTGCATATTTTCTGCGATCAGCAGTGCCACCAGTGTGTGTCAGGGTGGAAAAGTATTTGCCACCTAACCATGAAGTTATACTCTGTGTTGTGTAAGTAATGTTTGTTGTGACAGTAACACACGACAATTGTGCTGTCTCTCCAAATATAATGGGAGGATTTACAATCATCCATTCCACTGTAAATATAAATGAAAACAAAACATTTTCTGTTTCAGAAAAAAGGTAGACATTTTGTCATCCACCTCTCCATGTAAAGGCCTTTTAAATATGGAGTGCTGCATGATAAAATATAATTGTATTCTGAATTCAATATGCTGTTGATTTATTTACACATTTGTATTTCTTATTTTAAGATAAGATATACTATTGTTTAGTCTTATTTATTCAATAATTAATGAACAAACGACATAATTAATACCATATAGTCAAACCTGTATTAAGAGATCACCTTTGGAACACAGAAAAATGACTTTATAAGACAGGTTACCTCTTAAAAGAGATTAAATTTATATGAAATGTTCTGTGGCGGGACAAGAAAAAGGTGACCTTTTAATACAGGTGATTGCTTTATAGAGGTGGCCTCATGGGCAGGTTTGATTGTATTGTAGTTTGATCTGAGTTATCGTCGCTATCGCATAATTATGGAGCGCAATAGGTGACAAATATGTTATTAACAGTTTTTATCAATCCGCTATCTCGGTTTATCAGTTCGTTACCTCAGATTAGTATTATCAAGTCTACCGGTTCAAATATGAAATGAAAATATAAACAGTGATGGTCAACAATTCCACGAATATCAACAACGCGAACAATCACCTCTCACTTTCACTCACTGAATACAACAAAGAACACAACATACATGTATCATGTTGGAAATCAAATTCCTGTCTTAGGACAGGCACAAAACTGTGGTGGGGTTCAACTGGTTAATGGATTCCCTTAATGCTAACAGGATTTCCGACAGCAAGACATATATAAACAAACAATAAACACATGCACATAATATTCGCTTCTATTGAATAAAAAGACCACAAGCTATCTCATAAAACACGGACAGTACATTAACAGGAACCATTTCACATATTTAGACGAAATCAAGTTTGAATTGTCATCTACCAATTTAGATTTTACGTTGCCGATTGATAAATCATCTAATCTACAATGTAGGTATTTCATTGTAAGCAAACCGTTCCTTGTATATAATTTCCGTGTTGCATGTGATTTGTATGTTAAAGGTCTTGGTGTTCTTAGTTTCCATGATAAAGGTATTGGTGTTCTAGGTTTCTGTGGTAAAGGTATTGGTGTTCTAGGTTTCTATGATAAAGGTAGTGGTGTTCTAGGATTCCATGATAAAGGTATTAGTGTTCTAGGTTTCCATGATAAAGATATTGGTGTTCTAGGTTTCCATGATAAAGGTATTGGTGTTCTAGGTTTCTATGGTAAATGTCTTGGTGTTCTAGGTTTCCATGATAAAGGTCTTGGTGTTCTAGGTTTCCATGATAAAGGTCTTGGTGTTCTAGGTTTCTATGGTAAGTGTCTTGGTATTGTCTTATCTGGATAGTATTGTTTATAAGTAATATATATAATACGGTTCTTACCAATTAAAAATATATAAAGAATAAAATTCGAGTGGTGAGTTTCTTTGCATAAGTTCATGAGTAGGACACGTGATATATAAGTTTCGTAGCATACAACAAGTGATTGACATTCGATACAGAACTAAAGATATAGTTCAACATTCAGACCTGCATGTTGTGTCATGGTATAAGCCCAGAAAGTTTTCATTTTTCGGATAGTACCATACCAATCACAGATAATTAAGGAATATTTGAAATTTCTGAACAGGTTATACGATGTAACCTGGTTTGGGACAGTATACGCTTATAAAGCGAAAACGGTTCCAAATCAGGTTATGCAAGTATAACCTGTCAAAATGTTTTTCGAATATTCCTTATAATTTAATTTTTACAACAAAATTTAATGATTCCTCGATTTTGTTTACGATTATTTCATGTGACTATTTGAATTTGTCGTTGGCGAATGAATACGTTGGTGACGTCACAATACCAACCCAGGTTATCGAGTATAACCAAAATTTTCTCCAGGTGGATCAGCTACATGTAATCAGATTGCATTATTCAAATAAAATTAAATTATTTAAGGAATATTTGAAATTGTTGAACAGGTTATACGATATAACCTGGTTTGGGTCAGTTTACGCTTTTCATAAACCGCTTTGCGGTTTATTAAGCGTAAGCAGACCCAAACCAGGTTATGCAAGTATAACCTGTTCAACAATTTCAAATATTCCTTATAATTTAATTTTTGCAACAAAATCCATTGATTCCTCGATTTTAATTATGATTATTTCATGTGACTATTTAAATTTGTCGTTGGCGGATGAACACGTTGGTGACGTCACAATACCATTCCAGGTTATCGAGTTCAACCAAAAGTTTATCCAGGCGGATTAGCCAATCCGATTGAAATATTCAAAGCAGATTAAATTAATAAACTATAGTTTTATATAAAGACATTTTTAAGCTGAATAATTCATAAATAAGATCAAAGAAAACAAGGTCATTTATTGTAACAAGAATATATATACTCTGATTAGGGGTACTTTTGAGTTCATTTAGTTATGCATACCACATGCGGTTGATTGTCCAACAAACATCAATACTGTTGAAACTAAAAGATGTAAATTCGCCATATCTAGGTTAGGTTCGTGAGCTGTGTTTTAGACAGTTCCCTAAAGGTAAACAATGTTACATATTAACACATGACTATCAATACCTAACTCCATATTGTTTAGGGACCGTCGTGGTCGTGCGTGATCGCATGGTAGTTGGATTTACAACTACCTATGCAATCAGTACATATCACCTCTAACGTTGTTAGTTCGAATCCCACTCAGACGAGGTGTACTCGATACAATATATACTGAATATTACATGTCAAAATCTGTATCATGCTGTCACTTGACATTCCGTAAAATTTGATATTGTTTGATTAAAACTCGTATTGACTCGCTTTCACTTTCACTTTCCATTGCATTATCTATGACGTCATAATGAGTGATTAATTTCATATTGACTTGGTTTCACTTTCACTTTTCATTTTAATGTAATAAAACAATCACAGTCTTTTGTATCAGTCAATACGAGTTTTTATGGACCTTAGAAATCAATATTCAGCTCAGCCTAAAGGCTTCGTTGAATATCGATTTTAAAGTTCATAAAAACTCGTATTGACCTCAACAAAAGACTATAATTGTATAATATACACTCACTGTTTACATTGGTAGTTATTAATTCCACTATCATACGCTCACGACCACGACCACTCCAGCTTTGAATGAATATAAAAGCTTTATCTAATTCATGACTTAGCAGTTATAATAAAAAAAATACCCCTTTCTTTTTTATCTTGCTTATCCCCTCTCCTCCCATGGAGTATTTAAATAAAATTTGTATGATTAACAAGATATATTCTCATCATATTTTACAAAAATATTGGAATGAATGGAAAAAGCCAAATACAATTCATACTTTACCAGAATAATCAAAATTAACTCCTTCTTAAACAACACAAAAGACATACAGCACACGCAGCGTGTTTTAGCAAGAAATCACCCTGGTCTGTGTTTTTTTGCAGTGAAATGTCGGTGATGTGTCATAAAATCACCGTAAAATGTCGGTGAAATCACGGTGAAAATTTCACCACGAAAATATACAAATTAGGGCCTAAATGTCGGTGAAATACTTTAATTGTCGGTGACAACATTGCGGCGAAAATCATACGTGTATAATGTAAGACATAATTTTTTCCGGTTGCAAATTTATCCGGTGGAAAGAATTTAATATTAAATTTTATGCTATGGTAAATATTTTATAATAAAATACTTTCCATTCCTATAAAAAAAAGTATCCTAGTGTACAATAAACAGGTACACCAGAGCTTATGTTATATGTTGTAATGAACCCGAATCAAAATATTTAAAGCTTTTGTATTCATATTTCGTATTCGTATAATATTATATCCCACACTGATTATTAAATCATGAGACGCATCAGTAATATTAGTTTCTGACGATTAATGATAAATCCCATTTGATATCGTATAATTAAATTTATGCATTTTGTTCAATAAAATATTTGAATTGAATGATAAATCACCTGAATCATCAAATGAGATAATCCGGATAATATTTTATACTAAGGGTGCATTTTTTTCTAACCAAAATTTGGCAAACGTTGTGTGTCGTTTGTTAAACGCTGCAAAAGTAGAAACAAATACATCGTTTAATCAGAGTTTACTGACCCTGTTTGACCTGATAATATGTATACACATGTTGTTGGTAAGTAAACTCATCTCTTCTTTTGTTAGATTCCATCTTTGTTTTGGCGGGAAAATTCCAGTGTTTATAATTGATTCAATGTTGAGATTAGAAACAAATGCAACAAACGATAAACGACAAACTGTAGACGCACATTTAGC
>MJUT01052618.1:5879-22757 GCA_002080005.1 Gigantidas platifrons | reverse complement strand
TGGTTTCAGAAAAAAAGATGAAAATGTGAAATTCCCATAGGGTCCAATGTTAAACTAAGTCGAGTCATGGCGGCCATCTTGGATATGCAATCGGCACAAAAATAACAAATTTAGTAGAGAACCATCCAGTCATCATTTCTGTAATGTTACAATTCCATCGGCTAAGTAGTTTCTGACAAGAAGATTTTCAAAGTTTCAACCAATCAGAACACATTATTGGCCCTGGCAGCCATGTTGGATTTCCGATCAGCACCAAAATAACAAATTTAGTAGAGGACCTCCCAATGAACATTTCTGCCAAATTTGGTCAAAATCAGTTCAGTGGTTTTATTTTAACTGTATTATACTAAAGTTTACTTTATGTCAATATTTGAGTTATCTCTTTCCACAGATTAAATTGGAGTTATCTTTCTTTCCACAGAAAACAGATTTAGAAGATCTTTGAAGGTATTTCCCATAGGGTCAAATGTCAAACTTTCTCCCCCAGTGACGGCGATTTTGGACTTCAGATCAGCACCAAAAACATAATTTTGGTAGAGGACCATCCAAGGAACATTTCTGCAAGAGATCATTTTTACTGACATTGTGGCTTCTGAGAAGACCTTTGAAGGTATTTACCAAAGGGTCCAATGTTAAACTTCATCCTGCTGTGGCGGCCATCTTGGATTTTGGATATGCACCAAAAACATAAATTTGGTAGAGGACCACCCAAGGATCCTTCACACCATAAAACAATTCCATTGGCTGTGTAGTTTCTGACAAGAAGATCTTTGAAAATTGAGCCAATCAAAACACATTATTGGCCCTGCCCGCCATGTTGAATTCCTGATCGAAACAAAAAACATGATTTTTATAGAGGACCTCCTGATACACATTCCTGCCAAGTTTGGTTCCATTTGGCTCATTGGTTTCTGAGGAGAAGATTGAAATGTGAAAAGCTAACGACGGACGACGGAAGACGACGACGACGGACGCCAAGTGATGGCAATAGCTCACATGACCCTTTGGGTCAGGTGAGCTAAAAAAGAATAAATTCTAATTAAGAAAGAAGCGTCTTTTAATTTTTATAATATTAATGTTTTAAAAAGAAACAATCATAAAGAAAGATCATTAAAATGTTGGCATGCGCTGAAATATTTACCCAATTACGAATTATACCTCAAAAGACGGCATTGTCATAATTTAGCCTTAATTTATGGTACTTAAGAATGTGCTTTGCAAAGTTTTGACCTTTTTATCTTAAGACATCAGCAATGTTACATATCTGGCATGCATCTGGGATATGTACAGTGAAAAAAGACCACAGGATTTACACAGACATCCTGTTCTTTGTATTTGATCTCGATCTACTTTCATTATTTATTAGGTTTAAATAAAATACCTTGTCTTTTGTATGAACAATTATTTATATCCAGTTATATACACGACTATATGGTTTAAAAGGATTATATTACTTGGTTCTATTTTAAGCTTGTCTTATTATTTGTTATGTTAATTTGTCAAGTACGCACACGTGCTTACCAAGAAGCTAATTGTATTGATTGGTAGATTAGTACAAATTGTAATTGAATTCAAAGCTATTGTCAATTAAATTGCGGGATAGATATTCGTGAGTCAGATCTCTGGTCGGATCACAGCAAACATTATACAATTTGTCTTTATATTTCTCGGCTAAGCATGGATGGCAGACAACTCGGCCCGCGGACAACTTGGACCGAGACATGTCGGCCCGTAAGCGAGGACTAGTTGGCCCGTATGTTAAGACAACTCGCATCGCATCGGTGATAGCTCTTAAGAGTGCATTTACGTCTGTAGACGTTTCCGACTTACGACCTTTAGTGAAACGGTCGCCAGTTCTTTAAAAGAAAGAAAGAAAAACAAATTTTAAATCTCAAAACATGTACATGTTTGTGTAATATTAACATACTTCCGACGTTCGTTTGGCACTTCTTATCCATACTTACCTAAAGCTACAAAAATGAAAAGCCGACTCGATATGATTTTCTCTCGATTTCCATCAGTAAATAAATTATTTATTTTCTCCCAACAATCTAAATAACTAATAGTCGAAAAATAAAATAATTTAAGAAGTTGGGAAATCGACAAAAAATGGAAAAATTAGAGAAATTATGGGGGAAATAAATATTTGCGTTTTGGGAAGCTGATGGGTCCCTTTTTGTTTACCAGTTATCAATTTGCAAAATTCAAAGATCAAATTGATATTGGTCCTGGTTATTAGGTAATAAGTGTGAACGGTATGTGCCGATCAAATGTTATTATTTATCAGAATGAAACCAAATTTGAAATATATTGTAATGATAAAACAGAAAGCCACCATATCACCGAAAAATTTTTGAAAGTGGCGATAAACACCATAGCCTGGGTAATGGACAAAGTCACTCATTATACATACTGTGACTTTCCGGGGTATAGTAAATGTGGAAAAATATATTGTGACTTTTTTTCCTGTTACCGACGGCGACAGCTGAAATTACCGGAGATTTTCGCCGGTTGTCGGCTTCTAATGACATCCCTGAATATCTGTATGAAAATTTAACTCAAATTTTAAATGTTTCAAAAAGATATCCACATTTCCTTTTTAAACTGAAATATATCTTGTAGTCCTTGAAGATGTTTCATACAAAACATTCTTTTTTCCTTTTTCAAATTATCTAGGACATTATACAGACCTTGGATCGTATAAGTTTACATTATGCACGAAACGCAAACGAAACAAACGGAAAACGAACGAACGCTTCACACGAACGACACGAAAAACGCACGATATACGAAACGAACGCACGATACACGAAGCAAACGCACGATACACAAAACGAACGCACGATACACGAAGCGAACGCACGATACACGAAATAGTATCGTGTTATTATTTGAATGACTTTTGTGCAAATTTATGTGATTAACTTCTGTAATCTTATATTTCATAAGCAAGTTATTTATATAAATGATAAATTAGTCGGTAAATTAATAGGATAATACAATTTATATTAAATAGTTTATATTACCAATGTGTTTAATAATTATATTTATGATTAAATTTTAAATCTCATATATTTGACTTCCAAATATGACTTTCTATTTATATAATTAAACAAAATTTATATTTATTTAATTATATAATTATACCGAATTTATATTTATATAATTATACAGAATTAATATTTATAATTATTCGGATTCTGAATTGACAATTCCAACCAGACATAGGTGTATCAGTTATTTTCTCGATTAAGCTGTCCGAGAGGAGTGCGGCTTCAAAAGGTCATATAATTGTTAATTAGAATGAAATTACAAATGTAAGAGTTGACATTTCACACCTGCAGTGCATGTATATCCCAGGTGAAACTGCCGGAGGCGTTTGTTTACATACATGTAGATGATTTGTTGTTTATTTGTCCTAGAGTAAATTATAGAAAAAAATGCATTTATTAAATATGTTTTTCCCTTAGCTTATTGTACAAACTTACTGGTACATGTAAATAAAGGAAATACATGTTTTTATATGTAAAATTTTGTTTACACTTTAATTAAAAAAAATTTTAATAATAGTAAGATTGAAATTGTAGTATTTATTTTAAACTAGAAATCGTAGCGTGGGTTCGTTTCGTGTATCGTTCGTATTTCGTATCGTGTATTAGTCTAATTAAACTGGCGAACGATACACGAATCGAAAGAATAAATTACACGAACGAAACGCAAACGAACGGAAAACGAAAAACGAACGAACGATACACGCAAACGAAACGAACGAAAAACGCAAACGATACGAAATATCTGTTAAGTTAAACGATCCAGGGTATGTAGTGGACATGACATAATATATCTGTGAATACTTATTCATTTTGTTCTGCATATTTACCTGAAATGGAAATGTCATATTTCTTTCCAAATAAAAATGGATCAATATCAGTGCTGTGATCTCCTCTTTTATCACAAATAATATAAAAATGGTGTAAGACACACATTTTTTTCTGAGGGGGCAACTGACATTTTCACAGTTTCTTAAAGAAAGAAGCATGATTATAATTTTCCTCCAGTACCCTAGAACAAATGCTTAAATTTTCTTTCACATTTCCTACAAATACAAAGAAAAATCGGACATATTTGCAAGTATTTTTTACAAACTCATAAAATTCAATATCATCCAACTTTTTCTGAATGAGATGGACATAACCTTTAGATATGTCTTCTTGACCACAATGACTATTTAAAAGGCTCAGGATTTGTATCAGGGTGGACTTTGTGGCAGTTCGACATCTGCATAATCCTCTGTAACCACATGGGCTTGTCTTTAAGACACCATATATATAACTTTATTAAAAAAATATGCACCTCTATCAACTTTATGATATATATAACTTTATTTAAAAGAATATGCACCCCCACATATTATACTTATAGCATGTAGGGTGCATAATTTTTTTTTAGTAAAGTTATATCTAGTATGTAGGGGTGCATATTTTTTTTTAGTAAAGTTATATAGTATGTAATTGTGCATGTTTTTTTTTCAGTTAAGTTATACTGCATGTCATAAATGATATATTATTGGGTGCATAATTTTTTAAATACAAAATATAAAAATATATGTCTTAAAAATGATATAGAGGTGCATATTTTTTTTCTAATAAAGTTATATTTCATGTCTTAAAGACAAGTACCTGTACCTGCTATATTTTGAACCTGTACTGTAGTTTGTACATGCTTTTTTTATTTTGTTTGTATTGTTCTATCCAATGAAAAAAATATTATGTGAATCAATTGTATACTGTGATTTTTATTGATTATACTGCTGGTTGACATTGTGGGCGTCTTGATTGAAAATTTAAAGCATTTGTTTGTTTGTTTGATCATGAGGTTGCTCAAGAAATTACACAAAAAGCTTGGCTATGGAACTGGAAGTGAAGAAATCTTTCTTTATTACAATAATAAACAAGACGGAAATAAAACTTAAGCAAAATCATAAACACAAAACAGTGTACATGACCATTTACTTGATCACATCTTGCCATTCTTGAGTTGTTTATGGAAATTATGGTGTAATTATTCTAAAAATATATATAAATAACTGAAAAATTGTTAAATATGAATGTATCCAGAATCTAGATCCACTGTAAAACAAATAAAAAACATTTAAAGTGAGTTAAAGATCTTATAAAACCGTTTTCTCTAGTCGCGTCTCAATGTAAACAACATAGATTTTAACCTTTCTGCACACAGCATCTCTAGCATATTTGCAATGAATGATGGGTAATTATGCATTTTTTGGAATCTCTAATCCTTTTCATATCTATTTTTGATCATTTTATATTTAAACAACCAAAAACATCAAAGCAATTTCCGAATTTCAAAGCCGATTATAAGATATACATTTCACAGTTAATGATCAGTACGATTCAATCAAATAGTAAACATACTTAAGATACCAACAAATTAAGAAAATATGCATAGTTTATTATTTTTTCTACTTTATTTCATAAAAAACCACACTCATGTAACGTAAACAAATAAATGACGTGAAGCGCCGCGAGCGCCATCTATACCAATATTGGAGTATTCTCCCTTGAATATGTGGACAATACGTAACATGAATGGAGGTACGGAAATGGTGGTTGGCGCTCCCACTGATAATTAAATATTGCAATGTGCCAATGGTTGTATATAAAATACAAAATGCCGGTACGACCACTTTGGCAACTCGACAAGTGTATTTTCAAAACCTCAAATGAAGGTTGATGTTACCGTGCAGAAAAAAAAACTGTTCATGTATTTCATGGGAACCCGGTGCTAAATCACTCGTCAGACTAGCATGTATAAAACTTGGGTGCTAAACAGTCGATTGTCATTGCTATACTTTAAAATGCCGCTATACCAAGTTGAAAAATGGACCCTGCTACACGTAACAACGTCATAGGTCGTCTTCTTGCTGGACAATCTCACACTGAAGTTCCCCAGTAATTCAACGTTCACCAGAGCACAATTTCACGCCTTTGGCAGAGATTAAATCAAACTGGATCTGCTCAAGATCGCCCTAGAAGTGGTAGGTCACGCATCACTACTGAAGCCAAGATAGGTACATCCAGCTAGTTTATCTATGTAATCTACAGTCACTGCTACGACGACTGTTGCTGGAGAATGTCCGCTCCAGACAGCCCACAACAGGATTCGCCAATGCGCAATTCGGTCAAGAAAACCTTATGCCGGACCACTTTTTCCCAGTTACATTGACGTGCACTTGTTTGTTGGTGTCATGCATTGAGTGTATAGACTTTGAGGAAATGATGCCGAATTTGGGTCAGTGACGAGTAACAATTTCTTATCCAAAGATGTGATGGACGAATCCGCGTATACAGGCGTAGAAATTCGCGCTTCGCCCCTGCCTGCGTACAGGAAGTTGATATATTTCGCTGTAGAAGCGTCATGATGTGGACAGTAATATTATGCAAGCGCAGAACAAACTTAGTGGGTGTATAAGGAAATGTAACGACCCAACGTTATAGAGACGATATTTTGCAGCCACATATGATTAATGTCATTGACCGACATTTAAAGATGTTTCAGCATGACAATGCCCGCCCCATGCAGTAAGGGTAAACGTGGATTTCCTAACTCATTTGTGTATTGCCATGGCCCTCAAAATCGCCAACCCAGTCAATAGTTGCACCATGAAAAACAAGGAATATCACAGGTCTGAAAACAGAATGCGATTCGATCCATGCCAAGGAGATGCAGTGTTAACCATAGATGGTGGTCATTGACTTTAACGTCATCAAAAATTGACAAAATTTATCGGATGTGAATGTTTTTTTCTTCCACTCTTTGTTCTTTATCCTGTATTACATTCGTGTGTGCAATTTTAGCCCAAAATACCAAATCATTGCTGTAAGAAATCGATTTGTATTCCACAGAATAGAATTAAAAAAAAAACCTATGAGTTTCTTTCTTTTTTTTCTTGCAGAGTATGTTTGATAGAACAATATTCGTCTTAGCAATTTTTATTTTTATTCAATAGAAAAATAACATAGCAATTTATGCTAGTCTTCTTTTCCACGATAAATGTGTCGAAAATAACGGGGGAATGTGGGGATCACAAGAAGTTTTCCAATAATATAAAGACATCAAAAGCATTTTTTGTTCAAATTATTTCTCTAGTTTACATTATCATTATTATCACTATTATTATTACTATTAGTAGTATTATCATTATTAATATTATTATTATTATTGTTTGGCTGTCCTGTTTAGGCTATGTGTTTTGTTTTGTTTTTGCTCCCATATGTTTATACAGCATTGATATGTCAGTATATTGACAGGAACGATCGTACATAAGACACAGCTATCTGTCGATAATAAAAAACGTAACTGTCTTTCAGGAAAATAACTACTCATACTTCTATATATTTTAGATAGGGTCTTTCCAATCTTTCTGGGAAGACCTTGATATGATTTTTCTAATCTTACTGAAAAGACATTGGTAGTGTATTTCCAATCTTTCTGGAAAAATATTGGTAGTGTCTTTCCAATCTTTCTGGGAAGACATCGATAGTGTCTTTCCAATCTTTCTGAAAAGACCTTGATAGGGTTTTTCCAATCTTTCTAGGAAGACCTTTATATGATCTTTCTGTGTAGACCTTGATAGGATCTTTCCAATCTGTCTATGATGACCTTTATATGGTCTTTCTGGGGAGATCTTGATATGGTCATTACAATCTTTCTGAAAACATCTTTGATAGCGTATATCTATACAAATTTGTACTCAACTAAATAAATGAAAGAAAAAAAAACATCAAAATATTCCTTTTCATTTTGAGTGGCTAGGTTTATGGTGTTTAACGACATTTTCAACAATATTTCAACTATATCGTGGTGGACAGTTTTATTGGTGACGGAAACCATAGCAACTGACAAACTGTATCACATAATGTTGTATCGAGCATACCTTGCCTCAGTAGGATTAAAACTCACAACGTTAGTGGTGAAAGGTTAGTTATCAATCCAACTACCAATCGATCACGACAGGACTTTTTTTCAATTTGAGTACATATTAAACCATTTGTTTACTTAAAACAATACAACTCAAAATACTAAATAACAAATTAAAAATTAAAAAAAATATATAAAAAATTAAATCACTCCGTGAAAGAATGTAAGCTTACCTTTCCCGAAATATTTTTTTTATATATATATATATTTTGACTNATAAAACATTAAATAGTATATAGGTTATAATGTGGTGTAATTAAAAATAAATAAGAAGTAATTTCCTACTAATGATATATGATTAGTTTGTATAAGTATTGTTATTTTATCTACCATTTGACCTCATAATAACAAAACCACTGACCCGTAGCGTTGACAAACTTCTGTCTTGTGTTAGATAGAGCTATATATAATCGGTGTCTTCTATGTACCTATTACAACTTTTTTTTTAAATATCTATTACAGGTTCGTCCTGAATATAGCTGAAAAATTGCTCGCTGGACGTTAAACATCAATCAATCAATCAATCAATCTATTACAGGTACACCCACTTACAAATAACAATATAATTATGTTGTTACATTTAAATGGATTTTTAAAGTGTGGAATTAATCATATCATCACCCTTTTGTCTTCTAATATATATATATGTAAAGTCTCCAATTTTCTCGAATATTGAAATTGAAAACAAAGTCAAGTAAAAAGGGCAAAGTATAAAGACATCGAAAAATATTTGTTTTCTTAATTTTATTTGGGGAAGGTGTTGTGGTGTTTAAACAATATTTCAGTAACATCGTGGCGAAAATCCGGAGAAAATACCAAAGAATTTGAACGTGATCTTCATAAGGAATATTTTCCGCCATATATACAAATGTAACTAAGGCCATGCAAAGTTAATTACTTGGTTCTCAGGCCCTTTTTGTCAAAATTGATGAGGGAGGGCGGCATTTTTTTTTTATCCTTTTACTGCTGTAAAAAGTGATGAGGGAGGCATTTTTCTTCTTTTTTTTTGTGAAAAATATGGCAACGTATAAATCTTTTCATTACTTTATTGAAAATTTCAATTTTATTTCTTCCGATGTTGGCAGAAACATCACAAGTGGTTAATTTTTATGGAAACGTCCAATCCGCTGGTCCCAACGTACCATTTTTTATTATCTCCGTAAACAATTCCAATAAGGTACAAGCTTCGGAGAACGGCCCCCTATTATGTTTCCTGGTAAAACTGGCAAACATTTGTGCCGAATTTGCACAGAAACGATTGACATTTTGTCTAAATGTCAAACGGAAACACGTTTTTTATTTATACATTGTCATAACGATGCTTTAAATCTCATTTAAGCATGATGCGTTTTAAAGCGTTTCACCGACCACGCGATATAAGAGAAAAACGGATGCGGTTGTTTTTTCCGTACGGACAGCGCTACCGCATTTAAATTTTTTTATTTTACTATTTTTGCAAAAAAATCGGCAATGCGGCGACGAATTTCCACATGCGGGCGGGCCTGAGAACCAAGAAATTAACTTTGTATGGCCTAATGTTTCCTTTTTTAATATAGACGCTGTATAATACTGTTCTGTTTTTACTTTTGAAAATGGGTAAGAAAATCACATATGACTTATTGTGGGTTAGGAGTTAGAGTTATAGTGGTTAAGACCACTTTTAACAATATTTCAGTGATATATTGTTACGGTAAGTTTTATTGGTGGAGGAAACCGCAGAGCCCGGAAGAAACCACCGACCTAACGCAAGTCACTAACAAACTTTAATGTTGCATCGAGTACACCTCGTCATGAGCGGGATGCGAACTCAATACTTCAGTGGTGATAAGCACTGATTGCATAGGTAGTTGTAAATCCAACTACCATGCGATCACGACGGCCACTCCGGTGGAATTAGAGTCTGGTGAACGAATTTTGATCGAACACGTGTTGTGTTAGAATCATGATCAGTGTGCTCACTCAGAATCACACATTAATCCATAACAGTTGAAAATGTTCTTTCCTTCTTTTCACTGACAATTAGCGTTAATTTATAAGATGGAATATGGATGATTTGAGTCTCTAGTAAAAAGCCTCGTTCTAATTGTGAATGTATGTATTATAAGTTCAATATCGATTTAATGAAATCTAATATATAATATACACTTTAGATGTACTTAGTGACATGTAGAATATGGCGGTGTACATTCCAATTTTCCCTTCGATGAGGAAAAATGATATACAGTCAAACCTCTATATAAAGGGCACTCAAGGGAACATGAATATGTGTCCTTTATGAGCAGGTGCCCTTTATATACAAGTTAAAATTTATGCACTATTCATTAATAGGAAAAATTAGGCTGCCCTTTATAGACAGTGATTTGTTATATAGAGGTGTCCATTACTGCAGGTTTGACAGTAATTGCAATTTTATGGAAAGTGACGTTACACATTAAAGAATAATCCAAATAAATATCTATATATGACTAATACAATGCACATCTAATGTATCTTCTCTGTAGTGTTTGTACTGGAAGATTGTATATTCGCGAAACTCAAAAATACTTACAGATTTTCATTTTCATTGACGAGGTTTTTGGTCTTATTAAAAAAAAATGTGATACATTAATATTTAAGAATTTTGTGGAAAAATAAAACTCGTTTGGTTACAGTTGTTACTATCATGCATGAAGAAAAGTTAGTGTCGAAAATAATTTTATATTTTCAAAGCGACATTTGAAATCCTACCTACATCGATAATGGAGATGTAGATGTCTTCAAAAGATACATTAACCTTACAAAGATGACATTCACAAAGTTTACATACCATTGCATGTTCACATTCCTTTTTTTTTATCTATTTATTTTGATGTTCTATATAGAGGAATGCATTTCAAGTATGACTTTATAATTATTTTTTTTTATTTATAAAATGAAAAGCAAATACAAATAAATTAAAAAAAATGCCTCACTATCGACACATTTACCAAATGCATTAATGGAACGGGTACTGCGTGCCCTTCCGGATCACACGAGTACACCCGTGGGATTCGTGTTAATCAGTGTTTAGTTTTTAATGTAGAGGTTTGAGGACCATTATTTGTCATATTGCATATTGTTTTTTCAATATGGTTAGGGTTTATTCAAAATCATGACCCATGTTTACTAACGTTTACCCCTTGGATATCTTCAAACTTTTCTTGCATAAGTTTATCAGTACATGTACTTGTGCACATGTAGTAATTTATGTAGGTGATGATCAAATTCCTCGACTACATTTCAAGTAAACCTTACATGTTTTTGGGGTTATATTTCAGATTCATAATCATTTCTTCTCACTCCAGCAAAACATGGATTTTGATGTAAAAAATTCATTAAGTCAATCTTTGAAACATTTGTGTATATATATATAGTTATGCCCTCCTCCTTCCAGACTAAAAATCTGGCCAGTTGCCAGAATAAAACAAACAACATATAAATTGCGAAAATTTTTACTTATTCTAAAAAAGTTAAAATTTTATAAACATATAATTATACATGTCCATTTTTTGTCAATACAAAAACATCATAGTTAACAATATCAATCTTTGGCCTTAAAGAGGGGTCACATGGCCCCAGCCAAATATACATATGCATATAACAACAAGAGAATTAACAATGTAATTTAATTCAAAACAAATTAAGCAGGTGGAGAATGAGGATGGAGGGTGGGAAATTAAAAATCCAATGACTGACAAATTACTGTTGTTTTGACACAAATTAATAATTAATTAGCTGATGTCTTAAATATATCTACCAATCAAATTGCGTTAAACTTATCTAACTATTGGGGCTCCATGAGGGAGTCAGTGATGCCCAATGTAAATATAGGAAATAAAACAAAGTGCAAAGAGAAAGCTATCCATTCGTTAGCATAAAATTCGCTATTTAAATAACTTGCATATATATATTGGCATATAAGTAGGCGGTGGTTTATTTAATTGTTTTGATAGAGGGTAGCTCATTTCAAACAATGATTCTCAAGTCTTTAGTTAAGATATATAAGCGCATTGGAGTTATCTCCTCCCGAGGGTAAGGTAATTTTCCTACACAAATCGAGGTGCAGGAGTATACATTTGTATTTAATATGATAATCCTAAGCCAGAGACTGGATTTACAACGTGCTATTTCGTGTTCTTTTTCATGTTCAATGAATTGGGGTGAGAGGTGGTTGTTTGGTTGTTTGTTTTGTTAGTCATTCTAACATGACGTCCTTCTTTCGCTTTGTAGACAAACGAGTCATTTATCGATGGTATAATCTCATTTGCACATGCGTTGGTGAATGTGACTGACTTTTCCATTGGCAGCATACAATGTGTGCGACATTTTCCGCAAACGTAAATATAAATTACCGTCTTCCAATCAAAGTATACTACCGTATTTGTACTCTTAGACATATCAGAATCGAAATAAATCAAGGAAGCCAGGATTGGGGTAAAATACTAATATCCGCAGATTCATGTTAAGATTCAAAGCACATTCTGGCTTCCATGATTTATTTCTTAATTATATCACAGGCAGTTGGAAGTCCATATTGTGTTAATTATTTAATGGACTGTGGATCTCCATTCATGATATATAATTTTTGTGCTCAAGCCTAATATCGTCAACATATTGTCGTTCGAATTTAAGGGTTCTGATTACCCCTTTTGAAATCATCAAACTTTACGCTATGAAGTAATTTTATTTACTGCTTTATTTTACTTTATATCTTTTCGAGTTATCCTTCTTTCAACATATGTGCAATCGTAACTACTCGGCCATTCTCGCTACCCTTCCAATAACAGGTAGCGAGAATGGCCTAGTAGTTACGATTGATGAAACGTGCAGTGGCACCACAGTGATTTGATAAAAGGGAAGCAACTTTTTGACAATAGGTCTGAGGGCCAGTTTTTGGTGGATGTGAGGCAAAGTTACCTTTTAAAGATCCTGGATTGTTAGCTATTTTGGGATTCAAAAGTCCTTTGTAAAGCTTATTGATTATATTTTCAATTGTCATTTTGAATGTTTGGCCCAAGACACATTTCTCTTGTATCAATAAAAATATGTATTATATTTTGCAAGGCTAATTAATAAGAGGTCTGCGGGGTAATTTCGATACTGTCACTGAAAAATATTGTTAGATATTTAGTTTAAAATCGGTCAGTTTCTTTAATGTACACAAATCTAAGCACATTATGAACAAGTAGATAGTTATTAAGTCATCATCTTATAATAGTTTTAGTTGTAGATATGTCAAAACAATACAATGTGCAATGTTGTATTTCAAACATTACAGCCACCTTTCATATACTTGAGTATTTTTTATTCATTTTTATTTTTTAATGTGCATTTATTGTTTTTCCTTTTGTCCTTTTTTGCCCTTTACTGATATGTCACGGCGGGGGAGATCCGAAGAAACACATGTACGGGTCACATGAGAGTGACCTTGCGTCATGAATATATAATGATATCCTAAATAAGGTAATGAACATTTGAGACAATCGGATTGCTCGTAGCATGGAAAACAGATTAGTAAAACGTTCATAGTATCGCGATCACAGTTTTCATTGGATGTTATATACGATATTGTAACTCGTAAGTGAGGTTTCCTCAGATCTTCCACGCCGCAACATTTCAGTAAAGGGAGACAATCGGAGTGATCGGAATTAGTTTCTGGTATATTTCATTCATGTATACTTAACATTTAGGATTTATTGCACAGTTATCTCCCATAAGTTATTTATATGTGACCTTAGCCGATTTTCGCTATGTTGTTTAGACTCTTTTTTTGTATTGCTCCCAAACCTTTAAATTATTTGGCTTTCCAATATTTGGATTTTGAGCGTCACCTGATGAAGGTTATTTTGAGCCGTACCTGATGAAGGTTATTTCAGAAACGCGTCGTGCACACTAAACTTGAAATCTACTTTTTTTTTATAAAAGAAATTATATTCACAAATTATTTTTTTATGCAGACAATTACATCCTGTTTAAGTTCACAATGGCGCCTCTTCGAGATGTAACAATTTAGTTTAGTTCTACGTTTCCGATTAAATTCCCGGAATAAACAAACACTATTATAACATACTATATAAAACATTTAACAGTATCAAATCAGGCGGGTAATATTCAGCATATCATTAAATCAGGTATGATTTATCATCATTATTTTTTTTTTATTATTATTGGCTTTAAGGTTTGGTTTATGATGTATAACGCCACTTTAAACAATATGTCAATTATATCGTGGCAGTCAGTTTTATTGGTGGAGGAAACTGGAGTACCCGGAGAATAACCACCGAGCTGTCGCAAGTCATTGACAAACTTGTATACGAACTTCAAATTAAGAAATAGCTGACAATAACAAGATAGAAATCAGAAGCTGTTAATCGAAGGACAAACTATTAACACAATTACAAAAAAAAAGAAGAAAGGAAAGAAAAAGCAACATGACAAGCAAAAAATGGTCGCCAAAATGATGTAGATAAAAATGATGATGAAACAGCACGAACACCACTAAAAACCGGATATGAAGTCATGTGCTTCGGAAGAGTAGGCCGTTGTTTTAACATGTGTAATTTAGATAATGTCATGTTAATTTAAATAATTGTATTTATACATTTACTCACAAATGGAACCTTATACAGCAATGGTTGTCATTATAAACAAACATACACATATGAGTCTCTTTACATGTAAGAATCAAACTTCAAAACTCGACAAAGGCAAAAACTCAGTTGTAAACTATGTTGTTGTTTGGGACAGGCACACAAGTTTGGAATACCACAAACCACAAATATAGCAAATGAGGTAGCAAGTGACGCAGATTTTCATATACTGAAAATAACACATGCAGTAACTTTAACAATATTAATAAACATAAGAGAATACTGAATGGGCATTTAAAAAAGGACAATCCAGAGAAACTGGCAACATATGGTACATAAAACAAAGAAAAACAAAACAAAAGCACAACACAATATGTGTTGGACACCACTATGCACACACAAACACAAATAACTTAAATAAGACATGCACTCTCCTGCAAACAACTGGAGGTAAAGACAAATAACTTAAATAAGACATGCATTCTCCTGCAAACAACTGGAGGTAAAAAGACAAATCGAACATCGTTTTATAGGCGGAAATCGTAACGTACATCACAACACGGATCTCAGAAAGACACATAATGTCAAAGATGAGCAACATAAATCCCACCAAAAACACTGGGATGCACTCAGGTGCTCACGAAGGGTAAGCAGTTCCTGCTTCTTAGAAGACACCCGCCGTGCTATTCATATATACAGTCAAGTCTTTGCAGTGAAAAGTAAAAGATCCATTGTCATTTGAGATATGGATATTTCGTAGCATAGAGTTTATAATAGCAGTATAACTGGATGATCATATAGGTATTACATTTCAACTATATTCAACAAACCTTCCATAAATGATTGCAATTTAAAAGAAATAGGACTCAAAAGGACATGCTGGGATTCGAAAGATTTCGCTAAATCTGAAAATATTGGATGATCCAAATAAAGACAATCGAAGAAGGAAAGAAATAAAAAGTACAAAACTACAAACAATGATCGTCAAAACGAAAGATTGTGCAACTCGAACCAAACAATGACCCGGGTGGCTCAATGATTAGGTAGTTGGATTATATATCTAACAACTAATACAAGCTTATTATCAATACGACGTGGGTTCGCGCCCGGATTTGTAAATTACCAAAAAATGGTACACTCGACTCTCTGCCGCAAGTTTATCAGTTGCTTGCCCATGGTCGGTGGTTCTCTCCAGGTACTCCGGCTTCTTCCATCACTAAAACTGGTCGCCATGATATAGCTGAAATATTGCTGAAAGTGGCCTTAAACACTGTAAATCAAATCAAATCAAATCGAACCAAACAAAACCAAGAGTATGGGGTCCCTGCTCCACTCGATATTAATTATCTATAACAATCTTTTAATGTATACGTTCACTACAAGTACTATCCAAGTAATGGCTGGCTTTATGATCCGCTAATATCGGAGAAACATATTTCGTAATATGCTATTGGATTGACCAGTCACACAATGTCATCTATATTTTAGTCTTTTCAAGATTTAGGTAACCTGCATATGGTCATTAAATGTTTCACCTAAATGACTTTATTGATAGGGATATGTTTTTACTTTTATCTCAGTAAGGGGTTCCTCTTATATACGGTTTAGGTTTATGGTGTTTAACGCCACGTTTTAGAACCTGGAATAATCCACGAAAGCCACCGACCTGGCACAAGTCACTGACAAACTGTATCACATAATGTTGTATTGAGTACACCTCGCCTGAGCTGGAATCGAACTCACAACGTTAGTGTCTATATGCACTTATTGCATATGTAGTTGTAAATCCAACTACCATATGATCACTACCACGACAGTCCGTCTCTTATAGAAGTCAATTTTACTACATAATTAGACAAAATGTACGAAAGCATATACTAATATTCCTACATATATAACATATTGACAGAGTAAAAAGTCCTTAATTTTTATATTACATTTGTAATGTAATACTCGTGTCATTGAAAATAAAATATTAACATATAATATTTTTTCCACTGTGAAGAAACCAGACGTCTTGTTTCTATTTTAAAAAAACATTGACGCTATGTTTCTATTTTAGTAACATATTATGATAGAGTCAATATACTTAAATATTTCTATTCTTAGTAACATAGAGTCAATATGCTTAGCATATTTGAGGCATGTTTCTAAGTTTAAAAACATGTCTGAAATATGATTCTGAGATAGAAAAATATGCAATATATTCAGGGTACCACTGCACAGTCTCAGCCAATGAAAATAAAGGAAAATACAGACATATGTAATA
>MJUT01052601.1:17366-60139 GCA_002080005.1 Gigantidas platifrons | reverse complement strand
GTTCTTCTTTGATTTACAGATTCTGATTACCCCTTTGGTATCTTCAGACTCTTCTTTGATTTACAGATTCTGATTACCCCTTTGGTATCTTCAAACTCTTCTTTGATTTACAGATTCTGATTACCCCTTTGGTATCTTCAGACTCTTCTTCGATTTACGGATCCTGATTACCCCTTTGGTATCTTCAAACTATTTTAAAATTTCACCCATTATTATTTTTTTTTTTTTTTTTGGTCTACACTTTACGACAAGAGATGATTTCAATTTTCTTACAGTTCACTTTCCATGTATGTGTAGAAACATTCCAGCACAACATGCATATTAAATATATATTTCTCAGTTAATACTATATTCCAGAGCTTACGTTTCCAATCAGTATTTCACTGATAAATGGTTGCTAGCGCACAAGGAAGCTACCAATCCAATAGTTTCTAGTGGTAAAGTTGAGGTCATCACTTCGACAATATACGGTCCTAATCATTTACCATGTTTGTAATGCAGCCTAGAAAGCGATCATTATAATCGCTACATACAAATCATGCCGCTCGTCTTTGTACTTGTTCCAGTGATTTGATGTCTTACTGGTTAACTGGGACCCAAACTGTACTGGCATATCCCACTGTAGGTCTAACCATGGAGGTGTAAGCTGCTGCCTTTACTGTTTTTGTTCAGTCTTAATTAAGTTCCTTCAAATGAACACAAGGGTCTTATTTCCTTTGCCTACTATGTTGTTGATATATCTGTCCCAGGATATGTTGTTGGTGATGGTTAATACTAGGTATTTTCTGGCATCTTCTGTTTCAAGTGTATGACTATGGAGCTGATATGGTGTTGGTATAAGCTGCTTCTTATTATTTGCTGAGATCCTTATTACTGTGCATTTCGATGGTCTAAAGCTCATTTGCCATTTACTTTCCCATTTTTCTAGTGTCCTTTCCTCGTTCATTACTTATCACCGGGTTTGTAACTAGATTAACACGATGGGTATCACTAGTAGAGAAGGAACTGCTTACCCGTCCGGAGCACCTGAGTTCACTCCCAGTTTTAAGTGTGGTTCGTGTTACTCGATCTTTAGTTTTGTTGATCGTTGTTTGTCCTTTTGTACTTTTTCTTTTGGCCATTGTGTTGTCTGTTCTTTTCTGATTGTCCCTTTGGCATCTTGAAACTCGTCTTAGGTCTTTCTGTAGTGAGTCACTGTCTGCCTGGTTGTTAATTGTGTGGTATATTAAGCTGTCATCCGCGAATAATTTTGTCTCGGATAAAGTTGTTGTTTCTGGCATGTGATTTATGTAGTCCAGGAACAATAATGATCCTAGGACAGTACCTTGTGGGACTCCGGAGACCACTTTGTGTATGTGGAGATACAGCTCCTTTAAGAATCACGCACCACTTACTGTTCTCTCAGAATGACCATATCCATCTGTTTGCTTTAATATCCACTCCGTAATCATTTAACTTGTATAGCAGGCGTTTATTCGGTACTTTGTCGGATGCCTTTGTGAAGTATAGAATGATGCTGTCGAATTGGGAGCCTTTTGTCATCATGGTTGCTATATCATGTAGTGTATCTATCGATTGTGATTCGCATGATCTTTCTTTGTGGTATCCACGTTGTGAGTTAGTCAATATGTTGTTTTTATCAAAGTGTTCCATGATGCTACTATGTACAATGATTTACTGATTAAGATTACACTTTATGTGCATCTTCAAACTGTATTATTGTGTCAGACATATTTTCATTTCCATTCTACCCCCCCCCCCCCCCCCNCCCATCAGAAGTCATCATGCTTCGTGTCACCAATAGTTGATGTCTGATCGATAAAAAAAAAAACTTTCAGGACAGTTCATGGTTAATCCTGATAAAAGCCTAGTTTAATACCATCAATTGCTATCAGATTGTTTTTCATATTTCATCAAACTGGGAATACTTAAGCTCAGTGGTACCTATATTTGAGGGTTGGAGTTAGGATTATGGTGTTTAATGCCACTTTCACCAATATATCAGTTATATCGTGGTGATCAGTTTAATTGGTAGATGACAACATAGTACCCAGAGAAAACTATCGATGGAACATTGTGATGCATCATATTAAGAGGAGTAAACATGTTCTCATACAGTTTAAAAGGCAGTGTTGAGGAGAATGATTCATACTTTAGCCAATCATAATCTACATTGACATCAGATCAGAACCTAATGAGGAATATTGTATTAGGATCATCCAAACATCAAATGAACCCTTGGTTTCTAAGGAAAATATTTACTAAAATTCCCCCTTTTAGCCCCTTCCCAAGCTAGGATCAACTTGTTTTAAACAGATCTGAATTTTTGATTGCGAAAGACCATCCCTGGCAAGTTTAGTTTAATTTGGCTAGTCAATTTTGGAGGGAAGATTAAAATATGAAAGTCTACAGATGGACAGACAACCGATGCCAATAGCTCACACGACACTTCAGATCAGTTGAGTTAACTAGAGGCCCAGTGGGCTGAGTTTGTGCCTCTCATCTGTCATTGTTTGAGGAAACTTTATACAGAACCTTTCATAGGTGCTTCCTACCAAACTTCAATTAATTTGGCCAAATAGTTTTAGAGAAGATTATTTTAATTGGCCAATCACAAGCAACAACTGCCTATGGCCACCATGGAAATTTTATACAGGCTAAGTGGTTTGAGAGAAGATTTTTAAGAAATTGAACAACCAGAAACAAGAATTGCCCCTGCCGGACATGTTTAACAGATTTGGACAAAATCAGCAAATTTTATAGAGAACCTTCCAGAGATGCTTCCTTATTAAGTTTCAGTTGATTTGGCCAAGTGCCTTTAGAGCAGAATATTTTTTAGGAATCGACCAATCAGAAAAAAGAATTGCCTATGGTGGCCATATTTGTTAATGGATCGGAACGAAATCAGCAAAATTAATAGAGAACCTTCCATAGATCCTTCCAGAGATGCTTCATATTGAGTTTCAGTTGATTTGGCTAAGCAGTTTCAGAGGAGAATTTTTTAAAGAAATCGACCAACAAGAAACAAGAATTGCCTATGGCAGCCATGTTTGTGATGGGAACAATTTAGCAATCTTTATAGAGAATCTTCCCTAGATGCTTCCTACCAAGTTTCGGTTCATTTGATTTAGCGGATTCTGAGAAGATTAAATTGTGAAAAGTTAACCGACGACTGACGCCATGTGATGGCAAAAGCTCACATTGCCTTTGACAAGGCGAGCTAAAAGAAACTGCTTTGAGGAAACTTTATACAGAACCTTCTATAGGTGCTTCCCACCAAATTTCGGTTCATTTTGGCAAAGCAGTTTCAGAGATTTTTTAGAAATGGACGAATCTAAAACAAGAATTGCCTGTGGCAGCCATGTTTGTTAATGGATCAAAACGAAATGAGCAATCTCTATAGAGGACCTTCCATAGATGCTCCTTACCAAGTTTCATATCATTTGGCCAAGCGGCTTCAGAGAAAAAGCTGTTTTAGAAATTGACCAATAAGAAACAAGAATTGCCTATGACGGCCATGTTTGTTAACAGATCAAAATGGAATGAGCCATTCCCATAGAGGACCTTCCATACATGCTTCCTACCACGTTTCGGTCCATTTGGCCAAGCTGTTTCAGAGTAGAAGATCTTTAGAAATCGACCAATCAGAAACAAGAATTGCCTGTGGCAGCCATGCTTGTTAATGGATCGATAGGAATTGAACAATCTTTATAGAGAACCTCACATAGATGCATCCTATCAAGTTTAGGTTCATTTGGCAAAGCGGTTTCAGAGAAGATTTTTAGAAATTGACCAATCAGAAACAAGAATTGCCTGCGGTGGCCATGTTTGTTAACGGATCGAGACGGAATGAGAAATCTTTATAGAAGACCTTCCATAGATGCTTCCTACCAAGTTTCGGATCATTTGGCCAAGCGGTTTCAGAGGAGAAGATTTTTAGAAATCGGCCAATCAGAAACAAGAATTGCCTGTGGTGTCCATGTTTGTGGATTGAAAAGTTAACGGATGACAGACGACGGATGCCATGTGATAGCAAAAGCTCACATTGCCTTTGGCAAGGTGAGCTAATGAATGCAAATTTGCAAAATAAAACTAAAAAATCCAGATTGTATTCAGTTACTTTAATTATTTAAATCCCTATCCATTATGTATATATATATATGTTTTGCATTTGTACAAATGTTGCATATAAATTTTCAACTCAAACAGGTAGACATAACATCTACATTTAACAACAGCATAAATATAACACAATGTACCAATTACTATTACAACTTTACATGAAGTGGTTTAACTTAACACTGACAGTTTACATTTGTGTCAACTTAATCATGACGGTATACTTGTAGCTTAAATTAATCCCGACAGTATACTTGTAGGTTAACTTAATCCTGACAGTATACTTGTGTGTTAACTTAAAACTGACAGTATACTTGTAGGTCAACTTAAAACTGACAGCATACTTGTAGGTTAACTTAAAACTGACAGTATACTTGTAGGTTAACTTAAAACTGACAGTATACTTGTGTGTTAACTTAAAACTGACAGTATACATGTGTGCTAACTTAAAACTGACAGTATACTTGTAGGTTAACTTAATCCTGACAGCATACATGTGTGTTAACTTAAAACTGACAGTATACATGTGTTAACTTAATCCTGACAGTATACTTGTGTGCTAACTTAAAACTGACAGTATACTTGTGTTAACTTGATCCTGACAGTATACTTGTGTGTTAACTTAAAACTGACAGTATACTTGTAGGTTAACTTAATCCTGACAGTATACTAGTGTGCTAACTTAAAACTGACAGTATACATGTGTTAACTTAAAACTGACAGTACACTTGTGTGTTAACTTAAAACTGACGGTTTACCTGTGTTAACTTAATCCTGACAGTATACTTGTGTGTTAACTAAAACTGACAGTATACTTGTAGGTTAACTTAATCCTGACAGTATACTTGTGTGCTAACTTAAAACTGACAGTATACATGTGTTAACTTAAAACTGACAGTACACTTGTGTGTTAACTTAAAACTGACAGTACACTTGTGTGTTAACTTAAAACTGACAGTTTACATGTGTTAACTTAATCCTGACAGTATACTTGTGTGCTAACTTAAAATTGACAGTATACATGTGTGTTAACTTAAAACTGACAGCATTCGGGTAGGTTAACTTAAAACTGACAGTTTACATGAGTATTAACTTAAAACTGACATTTTTAAAATTTCTTCCAATCAATTCTTGTGAATTTAAGACATATACTTGGTTTATTATTGACCTATTTTTTATTGGGCAAGATTAGGTCAATTGATCTTGTTTCATGATTATTTCCACTTTATTTTTATGTCAACCTCGGTTGTGAAAAATTCTGGCATGATCCTATTTTCTGTAGCAGCCAGGTGGATTTAACGATATTTTCAGGAGAAGTTACAGTTAAAATTGAAATTATTTAGAAAAAAATGTCATAAATTGGACAGAGATGTCAGGGCAATATTACCCTAAAATGGACAAGACAACTTGTAATAAATTGGTACGATTACAGCAAGTTTGGGCATTGTTACCATATTATTGAACAAAATTAAATACAGAACCTTAATACAAGTACAATGATATATCACAGCTTAATGTTTGTACAATTAATATTCAGGAAATAACATTTTGGTTATTTTTAAAGGACTTTCAATGTGCATTATTCTGAAACATTACAACTGTTAGACCTATTATTAAACAAATCAATATCATGTAGCAACATCTTAAATTTCAGTTCACTGCAGCATAAAAAGTAAAACAAATTTGACAATTTAACAAAATTTCTTTTTTATTTAACAGCAGCCATTGGTTTGAGTGCAAGGGTATTTGCAAGTCTTAAGCAGAACAATCAAAGAACCAACATAACCTAGTTTGGTTTATTTTGGCTTGGAGGTTTCAGAGGAAGAGATTAAAATATGAAAAGCTAATGACAACAGATGGGTGCATGGTGGCAAAATCTCGCCTGGCAATTGGCCAGGTAAGATAAAATTCTTGAATGCTTCTATAACATGAAGTGCAAATATTCTTAAAAGTTTCAAAGGCTTTAAAACTCAACCTGCTATTCAACATACTACAACTAGCACTTGCACAACATTCAATACAAAAAAATAATAAATTAAATGTTACAATGGTTAAAGTCCCATAGAGCATGTTATCACTCGATTACAGTGGTTAAAGTCCCATAGGGCCAGTTATCACTCAGTTACAGTGGTTAGAGTCCCATAAAGCATGTTATCACTCAGTTACAGTGGTTAAAGTCCCATAGGGCCAGCTATCACTCAGTTACAGTGGTTAGAGTCCCATACAGTATGTTATCACTCAGTTACAGTGGTTAGAGTCCCATAGAGCATGTTATCATTCAGTTACAGTGGTTAAAGTCCCATAGGGCCAGCTATCACTCAGTTACAGTGGTTAGAGTCTCATACAGTATGTTATCACTCAGTTACAGTGGTTAAAGTCCCATAGGGCCAGCTATCACTCAGTTACAGTGGTTAGAGTCCCATACAGTATGTTATCACTCAGTTACAGTGGTTACAGTCCCATACAGTATGTTATCACTCAGTTACAGTGGTTACAGTCCCATACAGTATGTTATCATTCAGTTACAGTGGTTAGAGTCCCATAGAACCTGATATCACTCAGTTACAGTGGTTACAGTCCCATACAGTATGTTATCATTCAGTTACAGTGGTTAGAGTCCCATAGAACCTGATATCACTCAGTTACAGTGGTTAGAGTCCCAACGAGTCTGTTATCATTCAGTTACAGTGGTTAAAGCCCCATAGAACCTGATATCACTCAGTTACAGTGGTTAACAGCCATTTATCGGTTAGATTTACTACATATCTTTGACGATCATACTGGACATTGAATATAGACAAAATATGAAAACTTTTTTGAAAACAAATAAAATCATTCCTGCTTATTGTCCAAATGTCCTTGTGGATTCAGAGAAGATTCCAATATAAAAGTTAAAAGATGGCGTTTAACATACTGAGTATGATGGACGACAAGTAACGGTAAAATGTTCACACGACCATTTGCAATCAGATTTAAATAATGTTAAATATGCTATACTCTATTAAAATGGGACACAAACATCATTTAACCTTACAACCAGATGGACTCAGATTAACCAATGTAAATCTTGCCAGCGTGATATAGAACACACAGTAAGGGACATTCTGTAATAATCAAACACACGTGGTCTTTTTGCTTACAATGATCTGAAGTGAGAGGTCGTTGGTTTGTTTGTTTGTTGATACAATGAAACCTGTCTAAACCAAACCTTCTTGTAACCAACTTTTGTGGCTAGAATAGACATGTAGTTTGTCAGTGACTTGCGACAGGTTGGTGGTTTTCTCTAGGTACTCCTGTTTTCCTCCACCAATAAAACTGACCGCCATGTGATAACTGAAATATTGTTGAAAGTGGCAATAAACACCATAAACTACATCCATGTGTCTGGTTTACAGGTTAAAACTGTGAAGTTCAGTTTTAACAGGGTTTTCGTATGTTCAAGGTTTGGTTTACACAGATTTCACTGTATCAGTGACATTGCTGACTATCACTGAGTAAACTTTCTTCCCATGACCAGGGCTGTCTTCACAGCATCATAGGCCCCCGGCACCTACCTACACAACCACTCACAGCAATCAAAATGTAAATGGTCGATAAAATTAACATATTCTAAAATTAAAATGCTTGGCCTAGTTGTGTCAGATAATGTTGTATCATCCTTAACATCTAATTTTTGATCAGATTGCACCTTTTGAGACATGTCTTCAAGAACATTATAAAACTGTCAAAACAAATACATACAATTTAAACAATAATGAAAAACACTTTGATTGGAATTCATCTTGACTTCGACAGAAGTTGTAATAAGTATTATATTAAGTAAAACTAAACAAATCAACATTTATCAACGAGCACAATGTATGTACAGTCAAGCCTGTATTAAGCAGTCACATGTATATGAGGTCACCTGTATTAAGCAGTCATCTGTATTAAGCAGTCATCTGTATTAAGCAGTCACCTGTATTAAGCAGTCACCTCTTAAGCAGTCACCTGTATTAAGCAGTCATCTGTATTAAGCAGTCACCTGTATATGAGGTCACCTGTATTAAGCAGTCACCTGTATTAAGCAGTCACCTGTATTAAGCAGTCATCTGTATTAAGCAGTCACCTGTATTAAGCAGTCACCTGTATTAATCAGTCACCTCTATTAAGCAGTCAACTGTATTAAGCAGTCACCTCTATTAAGCAGTCATCTGTATTAAGCAGTCACCTCTATTAAGCAGTCACCTCTATTAAAAGGTTATCCTTTCATAGAAAATTTCATATGAATTGAACCTCTTTTAAGAGGTCACCTGTCTTATAAGGCCACCTTTTCTTTGTCCCAAACATGACCTCTTAAGACAAGTTTGACTGTACATGATGCAAGTCTTTAATTCATTATCACAAAATACAGAATGCTGTGTATTATTGACTATATAACAACTTGTTCAATGTTGCAACAATTAAGATATTGTAATTTTTTTGCTCACCCAAAAAACGAGATATTATAATTTTCTCTAAATAATGATTTTTCTATAAATACCCTAAAATGTATAGACAATTCCTACAAAAGTACAAAAAAAAACAATAAAAAAACCTCACAAAATTCTATAAAATAAATACAGTAGTTCTCGTGAGAAAAAAAAATCAGACAAACTAGACAACAATCTAATTAAAATTAGATGCTTATTAATCTATTTAAACAAAAATCATTGGTGATACACTAATATTAAATGACATCCTGTTCAGGGTCATGTCAGAGTTCAATTTTATCAACCGACCAATCAACGACCAATCAACGACTAGCCTACTATTTTAAACTAACAACATGCTAAAATATGTTGTCCGATTGGTCAATATATTTAACTGTCTTGCATATGATTGGACAATCAAAGATGAATAAAATGTTTCCTGACATGACCCCAAATTGTACATTTTCCCTTTGATCTTTACACATGATAATATCTATTATAAAGCAACTAGTGTGATATTAAGTGATTAACAATGTTTTTCAAAACGAGAGGACTTTTCTCAGTCATCTATCATCGAAGGGCGAAGCCCTGAGATGAGAGATGACTGAGAAACGTCCTCGAGTTTTAAAAAGCATCTTTAATTATTTTATCGCTATTTTGTATTCACAATTAAATAATTTTTGTTGAGATACTGACATTTTTTTAACACAATTACTATTTTATATCGTTAATCACTTATTATCAAGGATTTGGCAATGTGACGTCACTAAGTTATAACGTCATATTAGAAAACAGCAATAATACTACATACATGCGTCCTTGACAACGCTTAGTTACTAACGATAATTTTCCATCTCACTCTACTAGCGTGAGATGGGAAATTCTCAGATAGCAAGATCAAAGGAAAACACCGCAAAATAGCGATAATGACATATATCGCTTTCTTCTAATGTGACGCTATAATGACATAACTATACCTATTTCCTCTATAAACATACTATTGTTGAAAAGTTTTGATCGAAATGGACTTCTCATGATATCTGACATCTCAGGCTTCACCTTTGAGGTGATATTACTCTTGAGGAATCCTTCTCACAAAAACAAATCAATGCTAGTCTATAAATGTAGCACCAACAAATAAAATAAGATACAACAAACATTGAATTTTAATTAGATTGACTAGAATAATAAATAATACATCATCAATGTTATTATTACTTCAAAAAAAGCAAGTTATTTGTCTTAGAAATATTATAAATGTAAAAAGTTAATACATGTATGTATAAAAAGTTAGGAATTCACAACAATAGAGGTATTTTCCTTTGTCTCTTCAACTTCCATCTTTTCTGTTTCACATTCCTCCCCATTTTCCTCACCATTTTCTACTTCCTTGGTGGTCTCAAGTTCTTCATTTTCTACTTTGATCATCATTTCAACATCATCTTCATCTTTATCAGCAATAAGAAACTGTGAAAAAACAACTAAATCCTCAATAATGTTTGATCATCTAGACCTTGAGAGAGTATAAAATAAAAAATTGGTATATGACAAATGTACTGAGAATTCCCCAAAAATATTTTTAAGCTTAAACTCATTTCCATGGAAACAAACTTTCAATTCTTAGAATTATATTTTATAATTCTTTTAGTCACATGTCAAGTTGTAATAAAAAATATAATATTAAATTAAAATGCAGTAAATAGTTAAATATAAGGTGTATAATGTACAGTACATATGAGTGAGTGACCGAGTGATTGTTGTTTAATGCCAAGCCAGCAAATTTTCAGCTATATGATAACAAGTTGCATTTCGATGAGATGACGATGTCCTCTTTGTACTAGACCAACACACTTAGTCTGATTTTTACAATGCTACCCAACTGAAACAACAGTCTAACCACTTAAACACATTATCTTGATTCTGAGCCAACCAGTCTTTGCTCTTAGACCAATTTGATTGTCTTTGGTTAGACCTAACCAGGGCTAGAACCCATTATCTACCAGGGGGCCCGGGTGGCTCAATGAGTTAGGTTGCTGGATCTAACAACTCATACAAGCCTATCACCAATATGGCGTGGGTTTGCGCCCGGCTTTGTAAATTACAAAAAAGGGTGGGTGCACTTGACTCGCAACCGCAAGTGATAAAGTTTACCAGTTGCTTGCCCATGGTCGGTGGTTCTCTCCGGGTACTCCGGCTTCCTCCACCACTAAAACTGGTCGCCATGATATAGCTGAAATATTGTTGAAAGTGGCATTAAACACCAAAAATAAAAATAAATCAAATCAACCATTATCTACCACACTTGGTGCCAGCATGATATTGCACCACTTATGGGCTGCTTAAAAAAAAATGGCTCCAACATGTGAAAAAAATGTCCAAATTAAAGTCACTCCTAAAAACTTTCTGCTGATAATTTTCAATGTTGTATACATTGAAGTAAATGAAACAAGAAAGAAACTATGAACAGATAAGCAATAAATTTTTAAGAACCTTTTATTGAAAACAAATTGGCATAAAAAACATGTAAAACACGTACTTATTCTATATCAGTTAAACAATCTTTAGTCTCAATTATTTTGTATAATTGTTTCTCAAACAATGCAACTGATATAAATGACTTTTTGTGCAAAATATTGGGTTATTGGTAGTTGTAGTTTTTCTTAAAAGCTATTTTTTATGAAAAATTCTCAATATTTTTGTCCAATCTACCTGATAAAGTTTTTATTATCAAAATAATAACGAATATTTTTACTTAAGACAGCAAAATGTTCAAACTTTAAAGATAAGTAGCCATTTGTAAAAAAAAATCACACTGATTCTTTGAACAATTGCAAAATAATCAGTTGTAGAAAAAACATTTTGTCTATTTTTGTTGCACTCCTGACATTTTATAATAAAGAAAAAAAAAAGAAGAAGAAAATATCACATTTTAAAATGCCAACATTGAACAGTGATGTTACTGTTAACTCATACAATAATTTTTACCTATTTCAATGAAATATTTGTACAGAAATGACAGTATTTGGAAAAAAAATTTGCCATACCACTTCTTTAATACCCAGTTTTAGCAGCAATATTTTTAATAACATTTGAAAATTTGTATTATAGTGACTAAATTATACCACTCTAATATATTAGATACATTTTCATGTAAATCATAAAGAAATAATTAGAATATTTTTATAGGCTAGAAAATGCAATTTATTATAAATTATCATTATTTTATCAATGGTACTATTTTATCAGGATATGTTGCACTCCTGACATTATATTGCCATCAAGAAAAAAAAGAGTTAACTTAAAAACAATTCACAGGGGAAAAAATCAGTTGGTGTTTTTTCAAGCATTAGTTTTACCAAGGATTTATATAGTAGGAAAGATATGAAACTTCGGGAGATTTAACATAGATTGTATGTAAGTATGTTGAGTGGCGAGATTACCCATAGTGCAATTCGTTGACGATGCGCGTGCCTTGATTAATCGGGTGGAAATTTTCATCGCTTCAACATTTTAAACCAGTATTTGTAAGTAAATAAAACCATAATTACAGGTATAAAGTGAAAATATTTGTTCTAAATACCAATCATTGATAAAGTATCGACTTTTTGTAGATGCATCACCCATATTTCATCAATAATTGACATTAATCGATTTTCCCTTTTGACCTTCATAATCCCGCCTATTATGGGCGGTCAAGACTCGAATTTAAATTTCAAAATCCTCACTTCTCTCATCATACCGAATATTGAAGCGTAGCCGTCATCTTTGTGATAATATAAATATTTTTCAATGAATAGAAGGAGTTTTATTGAAAACAGTGCTCCCGATTTGTATTTATTAAGGATTGTTTACATCATTTGTCAAAATGGCAGCGTTCTGGTCGGAAATAGGGGGGGGGGTGGCCTATTTAGAAATCAATAAACTCCCTTGTTTGCATGAAATTGACATATCAAAGTGTACAAATGTGTATTCGATATACCAAAAAATGTATAGAACAAAACTTGGCGTGATTGGTTTCTTTGTTTTATCATTTTTAATATATTTTTAGAGGTATGAAACTCTACTGTACTATTTTTTAATTTTTACGTGTATGAGGGGCGATACAGAATTAANAAAAAAACTTTCCTATTGAACCTATATCGGCAAATCCAAGGATTGTTTTGTGTAGTGTAGTATATAGACGATGTATAACACAAACTTTGGTGTAATTGGTTGATTTTCATACGAATTCTCAAGGCATTTAAAAATGAATGAATTAAGTTTTGCTCTGTACATAGCATAAAACCTAATCTCGGACTACATAAAACCTCGCCACGCGAGATAAAGCGAGAAAATACGAGATTCATATCCTTCCTACTATATAAATCCTTGGTTTTACCAAGTTTTAATGATAATTGTTTCTTAAAGTAACATTTTTCTAGTTATTTGTAACTTGTTTACAGCCAAACTTCTCGAAAATTCCAACTTATTTTTGAAATATACTATGCAAAAACATTTAAAACATGTATTAATCTAAATTAATATTGAAAATAGATGTTTAATGTACAATTACAAGTACATTTATTTTTTGGATACTTAGAAAATTGATTATATCAAATTTCAATGATTTTTAAATATTTATGTCAGGAGTGCAACATTTACATGATCAACCATAAATTATCTATAAGAAAATAGATAAATGCATTAATCATAAACTTTATCCAGTCAATTAATTTCCAATAGCTAATGAACCTAGAAAACATGTTCCCTTGTCAGAGAATGTCTCTAGTATTAATACCTAATAGATATTAAAGCATGCGACCATTTAAAATGAACAAAAATGCTTTATTACATAAAATTAAAAGCACATAAAATGCTATTGGCACTTTTAATTGTTTCAAACATTATTCTAAGCTTGACAGAATCTCATTTTATTTAAATCATCCATATAAAAAGCTATAATTTAGACTGTGTAGAAGATCACTTAAAACTAGTTGCACTCCTGACATGAATCAAATGCTTCTGTGAGAGATATTTTATGTATCTCAAACAGGTAAATGGGTTTTATTTGTTCTCTCTGTTGAAATAGAAAGACAAATGTGATATTAGTTACATTTAAAAGAAAATATGTCTAAGAAAATATCAAATGTTGCACTCCTGACATTTGAGGGGGCTGCCTTTATGTGACATTCTTGGCCTTACTACTGATTTTAGTGTATCCTTTAACTATGGTTTTGAAGCAGCAATGATGTATTAAGATTTATTTATACCCCATATCTTTGAAAACTAAGACAACATTTCTACAATGTAATTTAGGAAAACTTGCATAAATGTTTGTTGCACTCCTGACTAGGTACATCTTTTTTACAAAGCCATATTTTTATGCAATAATAAAGGTGAAGCATGATCTATTGCTATCTTAAAGTATGTCAACATATCAAAGTTTGTGATGAAATAGATTTTGTTAATATATTGTTTGATTTAGCACTGTGGTAGGTTGTTGAAAATTAAGGATTTTTTAAAGTGTCACAAAAAAGTGTTGCACTCCTGACAATTTTGACATGTTTTTTGGACATATTTTTTTTTTTGTTCTTCTAGATATCGTAAAGATTTTTTGCAGTAACAAACATCAAATCATTACAGATCTTTTGAACTATTTAGATCCAATAAAATCATAAAAATGAGTAAATTAGACAGCTATAGCAGTAGGAGCCATTTATTTTGAAACTGCCCATATGAGGTTATATGCATATAACCCACAACATTCTTATGCCTGTCCTAAGCCAAGACCTAGATTTCCAATGTCATGTGTTGTGGTCTTTTTTTGCATTCAGCGAGTCAAGATGAGTTGTGACTGTTTGTTTTATTCATAATGGTGAAATTGATGAACATCATTTAAATAATCTACTCACCTGATTGAGGTAAATCTGGAAAATAAAATAACAGAAATCTTACATTTCTATATAACAGAAATACACGTATTATTATTTATTTTAGTCATTTACTCTTGTATATAAAAAAAAACTGCATTATAAAATCTTTACAAAATATACATTTACCGAGTGTTTACATTGAATTAAATCTATGAATATGTTCTTAATATTAGAATGACAAACTTTCATGTGTATTACTGGTAGTTGAATGGTTTTCTCAGCTGCAAATGGTCACTTGATAGCTGAGTTAAAACTAAACTTTGAACAGTTATATTAAATCTTTCATTTGACAAAAATTCTTAACAGTAATATCCCAAATGCAACATGCTATATATTATTTCTGATGTGGTGTTGAAATCTGAGGTGTTTCAGGAGTGGACTGGACTGGATATTGCTCACCTGGTTGTCAATTTGACTTTTATAGAAAAATTTCAACTGATTTTTTTTGGGCCATATAATGAAATGTCTACAAATGTCAGCCATCTTGGATGGAGAACTACTCAATGCCATGCAGCTGCATTTTTGAGCTCATTTTCACTTACAATAAAGCAGCAATAGACAATTAAATAAATTTCTATTTGTATTACCTGTCCCCATCTTGAATGGAGGATGGGGCTGTGGGACACAATTTTGAAAGGACAATCTTAACCTAATTTGATTTAATTTGGTTCCGTAGTTTTAAAGAAGATTTAATTGTGCTCTTTTATCAAAATATGCCTAATTTGCATAATTGGTCAAAATCGGCTGAACAAAAAATTTCATTAAAAAACCCCAGAATACATGTATATGTTAAACTACTTATTGCCATGTAGAGGCAGTTAAAATTTTAGTTAAATTTGACTTATAATAAAGCAGCAATAGACAAAGAAATTTCTATTTTTAGTAACAGCAGTAATCTTGTCTGTCGGGACACAATTTTATAAGGGGATCACCAAAAGCCCATCCCAGCCAAGTTTGGTATAATTTGGTTCCATGGTTTCAATCGAGAAGATTTAAGTTTACGACATACGAAGGACGGATGCCAAATAATGAGAAAAGCTCATATAGCCTTTGTCCAGGTGAGCTAAAACGGGCATTTTTGTTTCAAAAGCATACCCTTATACTCTTTGTCAACTTTGCTTCAATGCTAAAAATTTCCCTTCTTGCCCCCCGGCTCCTTTCCCACTGAACATTATTTTCAATTACTGTATCTGAACTTAACTTCAATGGAAATATAACCCCAAAAAATCATTTTGTTAGTTTCCAGTGACTACCATGAAGTCAGTCAAGTTTCATTAGATTACATTATCTTTACACAACTTCCTTATTTGTCAAAATTACACACCTCACCGTATTTAAAAAGATACTTAAATTGTGGAAGTACAAAATTTAGTTTCTAATAGATTCTCATTTATACTTGATGTTTCTAAGTAGAAACTGATTATTCTAAATTACTAAAATATCATATCACAGAAATGTCATGGTGGTAACATAGAATGGTCACTAAATATCATATCATAGCCATAGGAATGCCATGGTAACATTTGTGTCACTAAATATCATGTCATAGCCATAGGAATGCCATGGTAACATTTGTGTCACTAAATATCATGTCATAGCCATAGGAATGCCATGGTAACATTTGTGTCACTAAATATCATGTCATAGCCATAGGAATGCCATGGTAACATTTGTGTCACTAAATATCATATCATAGCCATAGGAATGCCATGGTAACATTTGTGTCACTAAATATCATGTCATAGCCATAGGAATGCCATGGTACATCTATATGTAATGTTGTTAAGCTTGTATAAAAAAACACTTGTTTCTAAACTTTATCACATAATATTGTACACCTCATTCTGATCGAGATTCGAACTCACAACCTCAGTGGTGATAGGTACTGATTGCATGGGTGGTTGTAAATCCAAATACCATATGATCACGGCCACGACAGACCCTACTAAACAAAGGTATAACTCAGGAATACCTAAAATTGAACTTGACCTGTGTATTGTGACCAAAAACATTGTGCAAAAAAATTTCAAAGCATTTGACCAAGGGCAACTACAGTTAGAGGACAGAAACAATAAATTTATCATTTTTCAAATAAGGGACATACCGGTAATTCTCGAACCAAATTAAGAATCAGCAAATTCCAACTTCACCTGAAAAACACTGCTTACTAAATTTCAAAATGACATACTTAAGTTATTCAACAGTAACCTGAGAAACTGATATTTTTTGGCATATCAAGAGGCACAACTCCAGAACGTAAAAAGTCAAGCATCCATATTAGCCTGTCTATTTGGTATCTAAGCCATATTAGCCTGTCTATTTGGTATCTAAGACATATTAGCCTGTCTATTTGGTATCTAAGATATATTAGCTTGTCTATTTGGTATCTAAGCCATATTAGCCTGTCTATTTGGTATCTAAGCCATATTAGCCTGTCTATTTGGTATCTAAGACATATTAGCCTGTCTATTTGGTATCTAAGCCATATTAGCCTGTTCTAAGCCATATTAGCCTGTCTATTTGGTATCTAAGACATATTAGCCTGTCTATTTGGTATCTAAGCCATATTAGCCTGTCTATTTGGTCTCTAAGACATATTAACCTGTCTATTTGGTATCTAAGCCATATTAGCCTGTCTATTTGGTATCTAAGCCATATTAGCCTGTCTATTTGGTATCTAAGCCATATCAGCCTGTCTATTTGGTATCTAAGCCATATTAGCCTGTCTATTTGGTATCTAAGCCATATTAGCCTGTCTATTTGGTATCTACTTTCAAATGGTTTCGTTGGGGGCCGTCGTGGTCATGATCGCATGGTAGTTGGATTTACAACTACCTGTGAGTTCATACCCCATTTGATACAACATTATGATATAAAGTTTGTCAGTGACGTGTGACAGGTCAGTGGTTTTCTCTGGGTACTCTGGTTTCCTCCACCAATAAAACGGCCAAGATATAACTGTAATATTGTTGAAAGTAGCATTAAGCACCATAAACCATCAAATGGTTTGCTTAGTTATGTGGAGCTTGTTATTGAACAGAAACCAAATGTGAGAGAAATGTAGAGACATGACTGTAAAACTTGCCAACTGTCAACAACTAAAAAGACGTTACACATAGAAAATAAATCAAGGTCTGAAGGTAAAATGTGCAGACTTACCTCATAATTATTTCCAATAAGATGTTGCATTTCATGTTGTACCAGAATCTCCGACTTGTCAAATTCTCTGTCACAATACTGGCAGATGTAGCTATCATCTTTTGCGTCACTATTTTCACCATTAGACTGAACATCATTTTCCGTCTCCTCTTTCCCTACATTCATTTCTTTATCTGTGTCCTCCTTTTCTTGTGTAACGGTACTCTCTCCTCCAACTGAAGGAGAAATGACAATGGAGCTGTCTTTAAATGATATTTCATGATCAGTGTCACTTTCAGGTGATGTGGTTCTAAATAACGGCTTTTCTTCCTTTACTGGTGTCATATCACCATCGTTTTTCTTGGCATCATTTTCCTCTTTCTTTTCACTGTCTTCAGTACTAGAATCTTCAATCTCCATTTCTACTTCTGTCTTCTCTTCACTCTCTCCGTTACATTTATTCTCATCTTCAACCTCCTTCTCTCCATCACGTTTGTACAGTTGGGCTACATACAATGCCTCGCTGATGTCAGGATCTTTACTCTGTTTCACTCGGTCTAGTTGTCCATTTTCTGCTAGCCAATTAGACAACTCTGGTAATGGACAGAAATGGACACGAATATGCTGGGACAAGTGGTGTTGCTTAGAAACACTGTAATCACAATACGGACAGGCAAGTACACTTTTTATCATATGGAATTTTAAATGCGTCAACAAATGATCTCTCCTAACATTTGCATAAGGACATCTGTCACAACGGTAAAGTTTCTTTGGTTCGATATCAAACTGATTGGAATTCTCATAGAGTTCTATATGGTCATGAGTGACACTGACTTTAAAGGATTTCTTTGTGTCGATCGGTGGTAGCGCACTAGCTAGTGCTACATCTGCTGGTACCTGTGGTAGCTGTAACAAGTTGGACAAGGATTGTATCGCTAGTAAGTTTTGATTTGGTGTCGAGTGGAGACGTTCGTGTTGTACTAGAAGGTTTCTTGATGGTACACTATAATCACAATACTTGCACATGTGTCTCTGTTTACTTCCATGTAATTCAACATGCTTCTCATAATGTGACCTTTTTGCACTTGCGTATGGACATTTCTCACAACTGTATTTCTTAAATCGAGCTATTTCAAATAAAGTGTCAACTTTTGTTTCAAACATAATTTCAGAAATGTCAGAATCCTTTTCTGTTTCGTCTCCGGTCATTTCTCCGACATCAGCATCAGTATTTGACTTTTCTTCAGCCTCCATGTATCCTGGTAAATGTACTTTCATGTGATGAGAGAGTAAGCCTTTTGATCCTACGTAGTAATCACAATCAGGACATTTCATCAGTTGATTTTTACTTTTCCTGAATCCATGCATCAACTCATGCAGACGTAAATTTCGCAATCGAATATTTTGATATGGACATTTCGAACATTTATGTACCTTTCTGTAACCCCCATTTTTCATGACGTATCCAGGACGGTTTCCAACAGTACATGCAATTTTCATTGGTGACATGACGGGTGAATGTGATATGCTTGGTTGGATCTTTGATGAGATAACTTTCTGCTTGTACATAGCAAGTTGTACCGAGTCATAGACATAGCTTGACTCAGAGAAATCAGATTTACAAGGTGAAGATTGCAGCGATGAAGTAGATGATCTTCTATCAGTATAATCTGTCTCATGTACTTTCTTATGTTGTTTCAATAACCTCTTTAGTCCAACCCAGTAATCACACTGATCACATTTGTATTCAGCCGATGGCTTTGGACGATGAAATTGTTTATGATAGAAAAAATCACTCTTGCTGTTTGTTCTGTATGGACATTTCTGACACTGGTATCTCTTAGATGGTGTCGCTGGTAATGTAAAGACTGTATCATCTTTTGTTGGTGTAGACGGAGTTGATGGTTGATCGGTAGTTTGTTTCTTTCTCTCTTCCTCCACATGAAGACGTTCATGTTGTTGAATCAGACGTGGAGCCTTGACATAGTATGGGCAATATTTACATTTTTCTTGTTGAACTCCAAGCTGTGGTTTGTGACAATTCATATGCAGTGTCAACAGGTTATTTTTAGCAGTCCTGTAAGGACATACAGTACAAACATATTGTTTCTGATTCTCATTCTTTTTCATTTCTTCATCGTGACCAATGTTCTTGACGATTTTCTTGATAGATTTAATGTGCCGTTGGTAGTTTGTACTTTTATGTTTTTGTCTAATATGACGGCAGACACATGATCTCCAGGATGACTGGAATGTACAGAGCCTACACTGAAAAGTCTCTTTAAACACATAAGTATCCTGTACTTCATCTTTCTCTTCTTCCTCATCTGTTGCTTCAATGGCCGAATCAAATTCATCATCAACATCTTCCTCCATTTTTAAGTTTTCATCTGTCAAATTATCACAGTTTTCCCAGCCTGGGAAAAGTTGACCATTTTCTCCGACCCCAGCAGCACTGCTTACATCAACATTTATCCCATCAGCTTTTGCTTTTTCAACAGCAGACTTGACGTATGTGTGTCTTGATGGATCGTAACGGATATACTTAATTCCTATTTTACAAATACTGATGTTGTCAGTTTCGTGCCTCTGTTTGATGTGACGGTAAGCAGAGCTTCTATGATTGGTTGCGTAATGACATTTCGTACATGTAAAAGCTCTGATTCTATGACTACTATACAGATGTCTAGCTACCACCATTTTGTCCTTGTTTACAAAAGAACATCTCGCACATTTCCAAATACGGCCCATTTTGTCTGCGTCACTTTTAGGTGCCTTTGGTTTTGGTGCACCATCTTCCTGCTCTCCTGATTCTTCGTTGTTTGATCCAAATGCACCACTTCTCCTTCTCTTACGTGGGTTGTAATCGTAAGTTGTCAAACTCTCTTTGGCTTCTTCTATAGTTAAGATAATTAAATGTCCCTTAGTCACACCATGTTTTCTCTTAATATGTCTCAACAAATCGCTTCTCCAATTCGATCGATACGGACAGGCAGAACATTTGAATTGTCTATATGCACTTCTGTTAAAGTTGATCAACTGGTACTCTTTCTCGTTAATTTTTGTGCTTGGATGTTTCTTGACTGGTGAAGTGTGGACTGATTGACTGAATTCCTGCATATAAGATTCGTATGTTGCCCTTGCCTCTGCCTCTGATAGTGTTATTATATAGGAACCAGAATTTGGATGACGTATTCTCATGTGTTTACTTAAATCCCATTTCCAATTTGACCTTCTTCCACAAACAGAGCACATAAAAGGTTTTGTATATCCAAAAGACTTAGGATTAGCTGAGGATAGACCTGCTTTCTGTTTTCCTGGTTTAGGATTGGGAGGAAATCCTTTCACTTCTGTTCCTTCAGCTGGCTTCCCAATGATATATGGAGACTCTACCATTCCATTTTCCATCAAATTATCGCCAACGTAAACAATGCGTACCTCACTTCCTGGATGCATGTAATTGTAATGTTTCTTTACATCTCCCTTCAACGCTGCTCGTTTTCCACATTCAGCACACATAAATGGTTTTATATCGAGTGGCAGGAATTTTTCTGCGGAGTTTTCGTTTCCCTTCTGCATAGTTTTATTTGTTGCTGTTTTTGGTCCTAGTTCGTCTTTCTCCAGTGGAACAATGCCATTGTCTGTGATGTAACCAACTTTTACTGGCATATTACGATGCATATAATAATAATGCCTAGCGATGTCTGCCTTGCTTGCACATTGTTTGCCACAGTCCATGCATATGAAAGGTTTTTCGCCTTGTGTCTCCTTAGTTTTAGGTTCCTGCGTGGTTCTAGCTTCATTATTCAACATAGGTATGTTTAAGATTGTTGTCGCCATGGCACTATTACCATCCATTCTTTCATTATTTATGTTACCGGGTTCTACAGAGGCATCACTTGTGGTCGGTTGTACTGTCATTACATTACGGTGTGAATCTTTACTTCCTTTATAGATAATGCTGACTTCAGAATTTGCATGTACAGTACGGATATGTTTACTGACAATCCATCTCTGATTCGACTCATAACCGCAGCCACCACATTTGAACATTTTGCCACTTTTAATTTCCGAGTTTTCATCGAGGACAGTGTGTGGTTGGTTAACATTGACATTTAAATGGTGTTCACGTCGTACGACTGGGTTTGAGTTGAGGTATTTTTCTATTGTTGCTTCTGCTTCCTGTCTACTCAGTTTGATAACGTCCAATCCAGTTTCAGGATGGCTCTTCTTTATGTGTTTACGTATATCCCACTTCCAGTTTGCTCTCCTGCCACAGATAGGGCACATGTACTGCTTTAAATTCATATGTGTTGACACATGTGCTTTCAGTTTTGATGGTGCATTTGTAACAAATGTACAATATTCACATTTAAATGTTGTCGTTTCTGTATTACCTCCGTCGCCAACTGGTGAACTTTCTTTAACTGGGGATGGTTCTACACTGGATGGTTCAGAGTCCATAAAAGACATATCCGACTGTTCACAGCTTTGACCCATTTGTTCATAACCTTGCTTCAATTGTTCGAAACTTTGATCTTGGCTGTTTTCTGGTGTGTCATTCATGAAATCGCTGCCATAATTGCTTTCATAAGAATCCATCATTGAATTCCCCATAGTATATGATAAATCTTTACTAGCAGAAAGTTTTTCATAATCTATTGTTATAACACTGTCCAACTGAGTTTCATCGCCCATGATATCTGAATGATGGTTATACATGTGACGTCTAATATCGCCTTTCCAATGGGTTTGATAATCACAATAATTACATCTGTAAGTTTTCAAGTCAATATGGCATTTAGAATGTTGATCAACCTCTGATTTCCACTGGGATGAAAACGGACATGACGGACATTTAAATACTGTAGGAAAATTTTTCTTATTAGGTATGGTTGGAACTCTCAGTAAATCTCCATATTCAGGTTCTCTTTTGTGATCTTTACGGATATGAACGTTTAAATCGCCAACATATTTGTACTGCTTGTCACAATGTGGGCAGCGATAACGTCTTTCAATCTGATGAATTGCAAGATGTTTCCTGAAATCACCTGGCCATTTTGCTTCATACGGACAATAATTACATTTCAAACTGGTCTCATTGAAATTGTCATCCATTGTTTGCATTTGATTGTCCATGGGGGGTACCTTCTCATTCATATTCTCATATTCTGGCTGTTGAATGTCTTGTATTGAACTATCCTGTTGATGGGGTGCTGGTATGAGTGGTGGAGGGGGTGGGAGCATTTCAGGTGCTGGTGGTAAATCAAGTTGTTGTGCTTGAACCATCGTTGGTTGTTGATCTAAGTAATCTTTCATCCTGATATCATGTTTCTGCTTCATGTGTCTGTTCAAGTCAGAGGAACGTTTGTACTTTAGGCCACAAAGAGGACAAACAAAAGATCCATCTGCACCTTGCAATATTGCTGCCTGCTTTGATGCTAGTTTCTCACCACGTTTGGCTGACTGTGATGGTGAATAGCTAAAGCTGTTGTCATTGTCTGTTGTCCAATTCATGCTGCTGTCATTATAGCTGGACACGAAGCTCTGATCATTGTTACTGTAGTCATAATCCATGGATGAATTAGGAGTGTATGGCTTGCTGTGTGTGTAATATTGCTCAGTTCCTGTATTCTGAACACCCATGACAAAGTTTCTCCCTGGTGCTGACGGTGGTGGTATCACATTATTTTGTTCTGGTGGTTGTTCATTGTAGTTTGGTTCATTAAAATTCACGCCCTGAGATAATATTTGCATATTCTCTGCATTGTTTTCATGACTTGTCTGCACATGTCTAGTAATGGCAGCTTCCTTGGTGGACGAGAAGGAACAAAACTGACATCGGTACATGTGACTAGCTTCGTGATTTTCTCGGTGTCGGTCAAAGTTTTGCTTGTTATCTGTTGCATAAGAACATTCACTACACTGCAGTGCAGGAAGTTTCCTGTGTTTGGCCTTGTGGGCCACAAATTCTATTTTTCTACCTGTTGTGAAGGAACACATCGCACACTGAAACATTTTTGCATTGAGATGATTTGTAACGACGTGCTTTGCGACTTTGCTTTTGTCATTGCTATTAAACAGACAGTATTCACATTTATACACCTTGCCTTCAATTCCAGGTACTTCCATCACATGATCTTTACTGTCGGCCGGGGCCTCAGGAGCTTCAGGAAGGACAACTACTACATCATCTGGGATTTCCTCCTCCATTCCTCCACTGATGTCTATGTTATACTTAAACCTAGGATCACTTCCTGCAGTCTGATCTTTCTCATCTGAATGTCTGTAATTTTCATTCTCAAATTCTATCCTAATGTCAAAAAGATCTACATCTTTTTTATGAACAAGTTTGAGATGTCTTTGAACTTTGTGTCTATGTTTGGAGGAATATTCACAATTTGTACATGTGAATATAGAATACTTCTTGTTATGATCTTGTATTTCATGATATAGAAAAGTCTTTGATTTGGTTGTTGAGAAGCTGCACTCACTACAAATGTAGGTACGGTTCCTCTTAATAGGACTGGCTGTTGGTGAAATCCTTTTTTGAATTCCATTTTCTTTTTGAGGGGACACAAAGTTACTTGATGCTGAACTCAGTAAGGAAGCTCCAGATGGCTTTATCTTGATCTTTGTCATACCTCCTTTCAACTTTTTCTTGTCCCTTCTACATCTCAACCTGTGCCTTTTAAAGATGTAGGCATTTTTATTGGTAAATCCACACAAATCACATCTCCTTGCTGGTTGGTCTGATGCCTTTGTTTTAGCCATTCTGTGTCTGAAATAAAAATAATTTATTCAATTAAATTCATCAATCTGGAGTTTGACTTTTATAAAACTTGAATCTATGTAGAAACTACAAGGATTTGTAATTACTTCATTTTTGTATAATTTACATATCCTGTTTAGGCCCTTTGGTTTTATTGCTCCCAAAACTTTAAATTATTTGGCTTTCCAATCTGCCGATTTTGAGCGTACCTTACGAAGGTTATTCCAGAAACCCGACGTATGGACTAAATTTGATATCTACATTTTTATTACATCAAATCAAACAAATCTTTTCAAACAACTACATAGTGTATCACGACAATTAGTTTTATTTCTTTCCTTAAATTACAAGTCAAATTTGATGTAATTTATCAGACAAATAATTATTATTTGCAAAATAACAAAACTGCATAGCTAGAAATCTCTGATACAAGAAATCCAGAAATATGTTAAAACTAGCTACATTTATAGAAACCCAGAAATATGATAAAACTAGCTACATTTATATATATAGCAATATTGGGTGTTTGATGAACTGTTGAATAAGTATTAGCTATAACTGTAATTATAAGCATTCACTGAACCAGCTATTCATTCTGTTCTCATTCATTTTTTGTCATTGTGTTGAGATTTTGTTAGTGGAAGTAAATCTGTGTACATGTTTCATGTAGGTTTTTTTAATGTTTGCTTATACCAAACCTGAGGCTGTAACCTGAAGATCAAATTATCCATAGAGGAGGGATCCATTTAAATCCCCCCCCAGTCACATTTTTGTGCCTGTCCCAAGTCAGGACCTGGATTTCTATTGCCATGTGTAATTGTCTTTTTTGTGTTCAATAATTTGATGTGAGTGGTACCATCATGGTCCAATTAGTGGTTCTTTTTGTTAATGTGATATTGGTTGAATTGTTGACCATCACTTTTTAAACTTTCCCTCATAAATGTCTACAGGTATGGTATTAGTACCAACTGTTATGAAGCAATGGCTGGATGGGCTGTTATAACTTTGAAAGTGAACCGTAAAGTGAGGGCATAAAATACCATCTAAACTGACTTTGATTCACATTTTGTGTCGCATGATAAATCACTGTGATAGATGTATCACTCATCTTGGTGATATGGATTGTTAGGTTTTTACATCTTCACATTTTCTTTGCTTAATTTTCGAACAAAAAATTGTCTGCTTTCTTTTATGAACATTTTACATGAAAAAATATATATAGGTATATATAACTGCAGATACAATGTATATAAGGAAAATAAAGCAATTTTTTTCTCTTTGATTACATTTTGCACTAATTTAATGATTTTAATTCTTTATTTGTTTTAAGAGGATTACATACAGCCAGAGGCTACTAGTAGCTCTCCTCAATCATTTTGCACTCATCACTATAGACTAATTTACAATGACCACTGGTCAGATTGGTATAAGGGAAATAACTCTAAAATACAAATGGGCTGTTTAAAAAAAAATGACCCCAAAGTGTGACATAGGTGGCCAAAATTAAAGTAATTAGAAATTGATGTCCTATTGAATTTTAAGGACCCACATAAATCCAAGTTTACTAATTTATCATCGGTTTGTGAAAGAAATTAAGAAAAAAAAAATTGCAACATTTTATTAATGGCTTTTGATCTATATTTTTGTAACACTAACAATATTTCTCAACAAGATTACAACAGAAGTAATTCTAAAAATTATTGTACATTATTAATTTATTGATACAACGAAGTTCAAAAATTAATTTTCGCTCATTTTTAACCAATATTTTTAATTTAGAGATAAAATTAATGTATTTTCATCATTTTTTTTAAGTAATTTTTTGGTTTCTCACTACAAAAGTTTCTGTTTCTCTTAAAAAAAGGTCCAACCTGATATGAAAAGTACATTTGAAGACACATACACGATACTAATTCATTCACTGAAAATTTCATAGAAATTGCTTTATTCATTTTTGCATTATTCACAAATGACAAATGAAAAACACATGTATTTTTACCTAATTTTGTTACACTCCTGACATATTTTTGTATATATATATCAACTAAAGTGAATATTTCAACAGAAATAGGTGTTGAAATTTGAGTCCAATGAATAAAACAGGCCATCAGCATATATTTAACAATTATCTATTAGAGAAATATTAATTTGCTTGATATTAAGACTTAAAGTTGACTGCAAGCAGCTGTATCAAGTAACTTAGGGCAGTAAAATCCTTAAAAAATACATTCCACCAAATTTATTTACTTCTCATTTGCTTTCTTATTACATCAGAAAAGTTCACATTTGTTTTATTTATTCACATTGTTTTAATATTTTGTTTGGTGGTAAGTACAAAAATAGGTCAGGAGTGTAACTCAATGGAGACTTGTAGAGTTTTTGATGCTGAAGAAGGAAGGACTCACCCTAACTTTCCTCTGTCTGTTTTACTTTTGATGATATGACATGAGATTGGTAATTTTAGAGCTATGGTCTATTGACAAGAATGATGGTATTGGCAGCCATATTTGTCGACTGATCAAAATCACAGCAAAAGTTTTGAACTAGATACCATATAAAGGAACATCCACACCAATTGTGGTTTCAATCTGCCCATTGGATTCAGAGCAAATGACTTAAAAAAAAAAAAAAAAAAATTACTACGACGGATGGAAATAGCTAAAAAGTAGGATTTGTGTCAGGAGTGTAACATTTTATGTTGATAGTTAAATACATAGCTATTTTCCAATGAATGAAACAATTATTCACAAAACATTTAATATTTTAATTACCAATATTTATATCCTTCATTTCTGCTTTGTGAAAACTAGAATGTCGTATTCATTTTTGAAAAACTCTTTGAAGTGCTCATGATTATATAGATTATTTTTCAATCAGCAGCTTAAATAAATTTTAACAAGGAGATAGAATGCTATAAATATAATAGAATTGCATTACAATACCTCAGTAAGACACAGATGGTCAGTTTCAGTCAACCATATTTTCTAAATTTGACTAAAAAGTAAGTTCAATAGTGCTTGTATTTAATTGGATAAAAGCGTTACACTCCTGACATAGATGTTTTGGCCACACAAAAGAACTGGCGGTCATCAGATCATTATGCTTGTCACTCATTATTTTTGACAGGACTGTTGACTAAATTAAAACACAAAATATTACAATTAATAAGATTGTGTTAAAATTATGACCTTGTAAATTTAAATGTTACACTCCTGACATATTCCACAAGTGTTCTTCTATTGAATATAGGATTGATGTAAAAGCTCACAGAGACATGTTGATGCTTCTGGTTTCAGCTATGATACTTAAAGAGACAATTAACCATTGTCAGTTGTTGAGAAGTATGCTACATACCTAAATAATTTCACTTTTAGACAACACAAACAGTTTTATTGACCTTTATTTTTTTGATACCCCTGGTACATGGTAATTTTACCTATCTGGTCCTGTCTTCAAAATTACAAAAAAATGCATAAATTATGCATGAAATTTTAGCTAAAATATCAGTTTTCCATAAGATATATTTTTCTACTGTACAATTATTTGTTTTCTAATTACACAACATGGCAGTACATACATCTTTGTAAATGTCACACTAAAAGTGTTACACTCCTGACATTTTTTTATACATTTTTGGACGCTATTTTTTAGTGGTAGCAGATAATGCCAGGAAATTTTGCAGCAAGGTTCTATGTACCAAAGTACATATTCTGATACAAAAAGATCCAATTTAAATCATCACATATTAGAATGGTCAATGATAAAAGAAATGGGGTCATTTTTTTTTTAAACAGCCCAAATACTAAGAACTGACATCATCATTTTTTTTTAAACAGCCCAAATACTAAGAACTGACATCATCATGGCATACCGGTATTTGATAAATTGTTTATATTTTATTGTATTATAAAAAGGATTAGCTTGAAATGAAAATGAAAATGATTGATTGGTGTTTACTGCCAATTTTAGCAGTGTTTCAGCTATATCATGGTGTGAATGAATAAAGTAAATTAAACAAAAATTACAATTAAAAAAGAAAAGATAATAAGAGAAAAGAGCTAGAGGTTCACCTGAGCCTGTATCACTCACCAGGTTATTCATGCACTGTTTGAGTTCAAGAGAGGTTCACCTGAGCCTGTATCACTCACCAGGTTATTCATGCACTGTTTGAGTTCAAGAGAGGTTCACCTGAGCCTGTATCACTCACCAGGTTATTCATGCACTGTTTGAGTTCAAGAGAGGTTCACCTGAGCCTGTATCACTCACCAGGTTATTCATGCACTGTTTGAGTTCAAGTAAGTTCAAAGATTTTTGAAAAAAAAGTGTTTTATTCATATTCCCATATTTAAACAATGTCCTCTGGTGAAAGTTAATATGGATTTTCTGTGTGAAAACTTTTGTAAGGGACCATCATCCAGTGACTATTTATGTTCAGCTTGGATTCAATCAAGTTTCTAGTATCTGAGAATTTTTTTTTTCATTTTTCCATAGTGTTCTAACTTCTATGATAGTGGCCATCTTGGTTTCTGACGAACACAAAAGGCATACATTTGGTAAAGGACCATGCCAGAAACATTCCAGTTGTCAAAAAAAATGATTGAAATGTTCAGATGATTGAGAGTGTTCAGATAAGAATATTTTAAAATTATTTTTCCCATAGGGTCCAAGGTTAAAGTTGTCCTGCAGAGGTGCAATTGGTGGAGTTCTGATCTGACAAAATATGTAGTCATGTCCTAAAAACTGTCATTTACTTTATGGTAAGTTTGTATTTAGTAATTGTGACTCACAATTTGTATGTGATGGTAGAATACATGTCAGATATAAGTAAAATACTATGGCATAAATATACATTGTATGTAACTATTACATATTGAAACCTTATGAAAAGCTTTAAAATTTGGTTACAGATAGAAAAGATTATACTTAATATCCATTCATGCATAGAAACACCTGATTACAGGACAAACAGGTTCATTTATCATGTTAATTTTTTCATTATATTTAAAAGGTCACCTACCTAAAGCTAAGTTAATATCATAGTGTCTTCTCTAAAGTAATTCTTCAAGTGTCCAGTGATAATCTTTTTCTGAAAGAAAAAAAAAGAACGAAAAATTAAATATTAGGCAGTAGGCACACATTGAAACAAGTTGTCATATCATGAATATACATGTACATATACTGTAGTATGATGAAAGTGGCATTAAACACCATAAACAAAACCAGTAGGATTCATAGAAAAGTGGCATTAAACACCATAAACAAAACCAGTAGGATTCATAGAAAAGTGGCATTAAACACCATAAACAAAACCAGTAGGATTCATAGAAAAGTGGCATTAAACATAGTAATTTGTACTACAGTAAATCCTGTCTAAACCGAACCTCCTTGGGACCAACTGTTGTGTTCTGTTTACATACATATAGTAATATACAGGTTAAACTGTTGTGTTCTGTTTACATACATATACAGGTTAAACTGTTGTGTTCTGTTTACATACATATAGTAATGTACAGGTTAAATTGACATACACATGTAGTTTTCCTACATTGGGACTTTATTTAAAGTTCAATTTATACAGAATTCTGTTTTCCTCAGAGAAATCTCAATATTTTCTACCATGAAAAATATTTAACACCCATAAAATATGTACACATGTGTATGTGTAATTTGGTAATATAGTACAATCAAGCATGAAAAGAAAATTGATTTGAACTTTAGCAGCAGTTATAATTAGGACAGCATTGACAGGTACATGTAAATCTTGACTTGAAAATGCCAATGGTTAATTAAACCAAAATATTTACCAGTAACTGACAGAGTGAACATTACATGTTCTATATATCTATAAACAATAGCAATTATGATTACCAAGAAATCAAATTATTAATAATCCTACACAATGAGGGAAATTTACCTCCCCCCTCCCAAAAGTGGTTGACAGAATAATTACAATATGAAAAGAAAGTTTCAACTGTACAGTGATGATCAACAATTCTACCAAGATCAACAAATCAAACAACTACCTATCACCTCAAATTATTTAACATTTTAAAAGACCATGACATAATCATATGGTATTTTTGGACATCCAGGTCCTGGCTTGGGACAGTCACAAAAATGTGGCAGGATTTAATCAGTTAATGAGATCTCAGCCCTCCCCCTTTTAATAACTGCATCTGTAACTGCATGTACAATGTATATACAATGAACACAAATTAAGCTACAAACAGTGTATCAGAGAAGACAACAACAAATACACATCAATAATTCACCATCTAACACACAACATAACATGTAACCCAATTTTATACACAGATCTGGTCCACTTTGCTTTCCACATGATAATTAACACTTTCAAGCTAATTATATAAATGACACAATAATTGGACTGTACAAGTCTGTCAAAACAACTAAATTATCACTTCTTTTGTTAATATCATGATCTACATCTATTTTATTTGATCAACACCTGGTTACTGCATCATCTGGCATTGTTTTAACAATCAATGTTATCACAGCTCACAGTTATGTGTAATAATCAGATATTCATGCCACAAGTATCATATGTACCAGTAATATTTGCAGAATGCATTTTTGTGATGGTCACAAATTTCTACAAAACAGTATCCTTATCCCCCAAGCCCTCAGTGAATAAAAATATGACATACATGTAGCTTCTCTTATTAATTGTTGGACTGTAGACATTACTCCCTCCATATCATATGTGGTGTGGGATAAATCTAGTACACAAGTTGTCCTTATATGATTTAAATGTAAATAATTGCTTTGTGTGTTTGGAGAATTCCACACTATTTGCATACAAGACATTTAACAGCAGCTCTTAATTTGCCAAAGTATTTACACTCCATACAACCCTACTATAAATTAGTTGAGCATGGTTTTCATGTAAAGATACATGTACAATAAAAATTCTTGTTGATACATGTACATGTACATTGGGATTTTAATCTTATTTTTCAATCCTTCCTGGTTCCTTTCAAATTAATATGTCAAGGTGGTAATTTCTTTTTATTTAATATTTTGCACTTATTTAAACCTAGATATCTAGGAATATTCAAGTACATGTACCAGGTAGATTAAACTGTCAAATGTACATGTGGGTATGGTGCTTAATGCCACTTTTAACAATATTTCAGCTATATTGTGGCGGTCAGTTTTATTGGTGGAGCAAAGAAAACCACCAAACGGTTGCAAGTTACTGACAAACTTTATCACATAATGTTGTATCAAGTACACCTCACCATGAACGGGATTCATGTTGTTACAGAAACTTCAAATTTGAAGTGCATACCCATATACAGCCATTTTAACTTTTCAGTTAAAGTTTTCCATAAATTATTTTAAAATACAGTGAAATCTTCAGAAACTTTAATAAAGACTAAACTCGACCATGTCAATGTACAATTTTATCATTTCATAGAAGATTTATAGATTAATTTAATATCAACTATTTCATCATGTTTATCCGTTTGCTTTCAAATTTTCATCATGTACAAAAAATGTACACATAGAATATACCAGGAACACCGTTACACAGTAGTCAAACAATATTTTCACCAGTTTCATGTATTTTCCAAGAAATAAGTAATAAAATGTATTTGTTTTTTTGCAAAAAATGAGTATCAGTTGCTCCTCTTCTATGTATACTTACAAGTAAAATTTAGATATAAATTCACACTCTAATGCCTATTCACATGTATACTTTTTAAAATACAAATTTAAGCCGATCTCAAATGATCTCAAATGTCACTACCGGGTATATCTTTTTGATATTTAAAATTTCAGACCATCCTAATGCCTACCTTTTGAAAACCTCTAAAAGATTTTTTGTGTGTAAAAATGTTCTCATCATGAATAAAGCTGAAATACTGCCCATTTTACATTAAACAATCAATCAATCACTATATAAAATGGAAGATGTAACATGTTTCATGTCTGATGCTATTTTGACCTCAAATAATACAGTGAAACCTTTCTAAACCAAAGCCTGAATAACACGGACTCTTTTATAAAACTAACTTTGAATAAAACAGAATCCTGTATAAACCAAACCTTGAATAAAACAGAATCCTGTGTAAAACTAACTTTGAACAAAACAGAATCCTGTATAAAACTAACTTTGAATAAAACAGAATCCTGTATAAAACTTAACTTTGAATAAAACAGAATCCTGTAAAAACCAAACTTTGAATAAAACAGAATCCTGTATAAACCAAACTTTGAATAAAACAGAATCCTGTATAAACTGAACCTTGAATAAAACAGAATCCTGTATAAACCGAACTTTGAATAAAACAGAATCCTGTATAAACCAAACTTTGAATAAAGTTGCAATGCAAGAAATCTTAGTTAATTTAACCTATATAAAGTTACCAAACACCTGTTTATTCCAAACACAAAAGTTGGTCTCAAGGATGTTCGATTTAGATATGTTTCACTACATGAAATTATGAAAAGAAAGTTTAAACATTGATGGTCAAGAATTCAACCAATACCAACAAAACGAAACCTCTCACCTCAAACCTTTGAACAAAAAAGTTCATGACATATATCGTTGGAAATCTAGGTCCTCAGGTTTGAGACAGGAATTAGAATGTGGTGGGGTTAAACCGATTCAAACCTACATGTATCCCTTCTTGTAACTGGATCACCAAAGACAATACAGAAAAAAAAAACCAATTAAATGTGTCGGAAAGACACGAATGTACCTGGCGTGAATATTAAGGAGGCTCACAAATGTTTCACCCTTTTTTAATTCCCTCAGTAATAGGCTAAGAATAACAAACTATTGCTGTTCCAAATAACAAAAATCAAGTCAATATCTCAAAGCATATAGTGAAATCAAGTGGTGACAACAGTGAACTAAATATTTGGCCAATGTGTGCAAATTAGCCCAAAATCATTCAATCGGAACGAAATTCAAACTTGATCAGTAACTCATCACTATACACTCATGATCACATAACAAAAATCAACTCAATATCTCAAATCATAGTGAAATAAAGTGGTGACAACTAAATATTTGGCCAAATTCCAAAGCCCAACTGCTGTAAGTTGGCCAAAAATCATTCTACCGGAATGAATCTCAAAGTTAATCTGTAATTTATGTCATGATTATACACTCTCATACCAAAAATCGAGTCAATATCTCAAATCATAGTGAAATAAAGTGGTGACAACTAAATATTTGGCCAAATTTCAAAGTCCAAGGGTCATAACTCGCCCAAAAATCATTCGACCGGAACGAAACGTAAACTATCCCTGCCAGGTTTGGTTTAATTTGGTTCAGCGGTTTCAGAGGAAAAGATTTAAATGTGATCTTTTATCAAAATATTCCTAATTTGCATTATCGGTATAAATCAGCTGACAGAAAAATTTCACAGAAAAACCCGGAATATATGTTAAACTAATCATTTCCATGTAGCTGCAGTAAAAATTTGAGCTCATTTAGATTTATAATAAAGCAGCAATGGACAATTGAAGAAATTTCTATTTTTAGTAACAGCAGCCATCTTGAAAGGAGGGTGGGTCTGTCGGACACAATTTTGAAAGGGACCTACCCAGGGACCATCCTTGCCAGGTTTGGTTTAATTTGGTTCAGGGGTTTCAGAGGAGAAGATTTAAATGTGAAAGTTTACGACATACGATGGACGGACGGATGGCAACGGACGACAGACGCCAAGTGATGGCAAAAGCTCACATGGCCAGGTGAGCTAAAAAACATACACAGATTAGCTTTGACTTAAAAAGGCCACACTATCACAAAAATTAAAAACGAATACAAAAAATTCAAAGAAGTCTCCAAGTCCATTTCAAAATGTTTTATAAAACTGATTGTCAGTGATAAGAAAATACTGTTTACGGTACTTATTACCAGTAAATAAAACATGCAGATTGCATCAAGTATAATAACTTCATCAAGGCACTGTGAGCCAAAATTCCTTAGATCTGCATACACACAAAATGCATGGTGCTTGCTTGTGTTCAATGAGCCAAAATTGCTTAGATCTGCATACACACAATTAAATGGAAGGTGTTTGCTTGTGTTCAATGAGCCAAAATTCCTTAAGATAGATCTGCATACACAAAAAATGCTCGATGTTTGTGTTAAACACTGTTCCTGTGTGAATTGATCATCATAACAACAAGCATCTGTTTACTCTGCTGACAACAGTAAGAGATGAGAGAGACATGGTCATCAAATCAATAGACTTAAGATGTAGAAATATCAATTGATGTCTATAGCTACACTAACTATATCAGATGGTTCCTGATGATGGCACACTTCAAGCCAGTCTTCACGTCAATAATCTTCAATGTTTTGTATGGTTTAATATGGATGAAGATTTTACATGATAAGGCCAAGTAAAACAAGACTAAGAAACAATAACCTTGTTTGTTTCACATCTTTTTAGGCTATAATATTATGTAGTAATGGAAATGGTTTTTGTGCTATGTGACCAGTAGAAAAATTAATTTATTATACCACAAATACATTTGTAATAGTTTGCAGTCAAATTATGTGTCTCATCGACAGTCTGTATGTATGTAGGCTGGCAATATGGTTTCTGAAAAAAAAAACTTTTGTTTTACATAAATGTAGTTAACCTTCTGAATTCGGATTACAGGTTTCTGTATTTATTTGGAGCATATATTGTTCGGCTGTTTGATATGAGTTTATTTAATGAATTTCTAAGGAAAATCTGTTTTAGAAAATGCAGACTGTAGTCTTTTAGCATTATGATGTAATGGGGGAAAATGGGGGGGGTGGATTTCAAAATTTGAGTTTTTTTCATCCAATTCAATTTTAAAGTGTTTCTTTACAATATGTTCATCTTTATGGGCTATTGATAAACCACTTAAAAAATAGCTATTTGATTTTAAAAAGGGGTCTAAAATTCTGAACTTCATATTGATTTTTTTTCCATTCAATTTTGATCATTACATGTACAAAATGTATGCATTTTTTATTCCCTTGAATTAGCATTTTTTTCTCAAAGGAATTTTCCTAAGGAATTCATTAAAAAAAAACCTCAACAAAAACATGAAAAAAAAATGCTCCACATCCAAAAACATGGAATCGGTCAGGGCTGTGATATCCCAATTCAATCCCAACCTTTATTCTGTGCAAACGCCAAAGGATCACTGTGTTCAAAATTCAGCAAAAACAGTTACAGTCGACCACAATAATAAAAGTTCAGACTCTACAGGTGGACACATACATATGCATGTAACATGTTGCTTAATATTATTTAGACTTGGAGAGAACCAATTTTTGATACTTGTTTCCCCTTTTGATGTTATAAAAACCAAAGCGGAGAAACAGCCGAGAAAATACCATTTCATACCTTTTCCTAGGTTGGGAAAAAATAAATAAATGTAGGAATGTATCACTTGTCCAGAAATACTTAATACATTTAGTTATTATTTAAAAATTATACTTAAAAAATGGGCCAAAAATAAAAAAAATAAGTTTGCTCCCTGACGCCCCTGCCAGGTCAAAAACTTTTCGATCAGTTTTGAGATTTATTTTTTTCTCCTCATAATTTCCGAAAAAAATGTCGTGCATCCGACAATGGTCTTGGAAATCATGGGATGTGTTCATAGGATAAACGATACATATCGAGAAATGGCTGGCAAAATTGTCTTATCTCCCCTGCTTGTCATCCTGTGCCAGAGGATGTAACTGATATGGGCCATGGTGGCGGTAGCCTCATGTCGATAAATAATTTTGTTCTGAAGATATTTTCTGCTCTGTATATTCTTAATGGTATTACCAAAGTGAGAGAAGCAGACGAAAATCATGAAGATCATGATGTCCCGAATAACAATACCTGTCATAATACTAATCTTGTTGAGATTAAACTTCCAAAGAAATTTTAAGGCTGGAGATACAGAGCAGAAAATTTCTTCGGAAGTCTAATGATTAATCTTGAAGAAATTATCATAAAACAAGAAATACATTTGATGTGAAGATGCAGACAACACAAACGTCATGCTAAACAAAATGCTGCCAAACTGAATGAAAATTAATTCAGATTTAATGATTTGTATTAAAACTCCTGAAATGTCATCTATCGTAATTAAAAAAGGAGTGGAAGGCTGGAAGCCCATGTTTTCTTATAAATGGGCATGTCCAACACTCTTTTTTTCTCTTTCTTGCACTTCTTTACACAACCTGGGATATAAATTGGGAGGGTGAAAGTTGAAACTGCTGAGTGGGGAAGTGCTGCCAAATTTGTTTAAAACCTTAAACAGCACAATTCACGCCAATAAAAACATTCTAAACATCTTACACTCAGAATTAAATCACATACAAAAGGAACACCTACAAAAACATTGCAAGAGAAACACCCAATGACATGTGACAACCTGTTACAAACCAATGACCATGAGTAACAAGAAATGTGTGCATCACTAAATACGCCCGTCTATATAAATTATCAAATGGTATAATGGTAATGACCTCAAAATAAATAGGGTTCTTCCCCTTCGACAGGGGAATCATGTGCCATTGGCCAGGTTTGTTAACGATCCTGTTGTCAAAAATTATATTTATAGTAACAGTGACATTGACCTTTGACCTAATGACCCCAAAATAAATAGGGTTCTTCCACTGCCACAGGGGAATCATGTGGCCAGGTTTGGTAAAGATCCAATATACAGAACTAAAGTTATCGTGCGGAAACGATCCTGTTGTCAAAAATTATATTTATAGTAACAGTGACATTGACCTTTGACCTAATGACCCCAAAATAAATAGGGTTCTTCCACTGCCACAGGGGAATCATGTGGCCAAGTTTGGTAAAGATTCAATATACAGAACTAAAGTTATCGTGCGGAAACGATCCTGTTGTCAAAAATTATATTTATAGTAACGGGGACATTGACCTTTCACCAAATGCCCCCAAAATAAATAGGGTTCTTCCCCTTCCACAGGGGAATCATGTGGCCAAGTTTGGTAAAGGTCCAATATACAGAACTAAAGTTATCGTGCGGAAACGATCATGTTGTCAAAAATTATATTTATAATAACGGTGACCTTGACCTTTGACCTAATGACTCCAAAATAAATAGGGTTCTTCCCCTTCCACAGGGGAATCATGTGACCAAATTTGTTAAAGATCCAATATACAGAACTCAAGTTATCATGCGGAAACGACCCTGTTGTCAAAAATTCTATTTATAGTAACGGTGACCTTGACCTTTGACCTAATGATCCCAAAATAAATAGGGTTCTTCCCCTTCCACAGGGGAATCATGTGGCCAAGTTTGGTAAAGATCCAATATACAGAACAAAAGTTATCGTGTGGAAACGAATCTGTTGTCAAAAATTATATTTATAGTAACGGTGACCTTGACCTTTGACCTAATGACTCCAAAATAAATAGGGTTCTTCCCCTTCCGCAGGGGAATCATGTAACCAAGTTTGGTAAAGATCCAATATACAGAACTAAAGTTATTATGCGGGAACCTATGTGGACGCCCGCCCGCCACCCGCTATACCCAATCACATAATATGGCCCGTCTCAAGACGGGCTTATAAAAACCAGTACATTGAAATTAGCAAAAACCTGGAAAAATGTATTCCTTTCAGGCAATAATAAAGACTACTCATAAGAAGTATTATAGTTAAAGATTTAATTGCTTTAAATGTAAAACAAATGTATCTGCCATCTCTAGTTGTTAGAATGCAGTGATGATATCCAGATAGTCTTGATCTGTTGCTGGTGTAAAGTACTGGAATCCAGACAAAAATTTTCTTTATCTGGTCTGCTCTAAAAATCAGGGTCAATGGGAGGGGAAACAATCTTTTTTTTAAATTGTGGCATTGGATAAATAAGGCAAGTCTTCTATGGTGCTAAGTCAGTTCGAGTGTTTATGGTGTTTAATACCACTTTCAACAATATTTCAGTTATATCGTGGAGGTCAGTTTTATTGGCAGAGGAAACCAGAGTAGCTAGGGGAAACCACAGACCTGCCACAAGTCACTGATAGACTTTATAACATAATGTTGTATCGAGTACACTTCAACTGAGCTGGATACAAACTCACAACGTTAGCAATGATACATGTAGGCATCGATTGTATAAGTAGTTATTAATCCAACTACCATACGGCCCCTTAATGATGTTAAAACAGTTGTGTATAAACAAAAATTAATGCAACATAATTAAAATTCTTGGAATTGTCTGTTTATCACTGATTCTAAGTGGAAAGCAATCAAAACAATCAAATTATTGTTTTTATACTGGATACGACTGGCAAATTTGTCATTGAAAATGCTTTTTAAAGGCAGGAAATATATAATATTAATTTAGTTTTTCATTACCCACTACAAACAAATTTTCAATAAAAAAAAAAAAGAAACGATAAGTACATTCAAATTTCATTCTGAAACTAACAATATTTTTTTGCAGTCAATAGCAAACAAACACATTTTTTTAAGCCTAAAACTAAGAAACCTACATATAAACAATTTTAAAAGAAAAACAAACAATTACTGCTTTTGTCTCATTCAACATTCAGCTATGTGTCATACAATGCATAGGAATTTTTCTTACAAAATTAATTGTAAAAAATAACTTGTCATTTAGATTTACTGTATTATAAAACTATTTCAATGTAGAAATTACACCCCCCCCCTCTTTTTTTTTAATCCACTGTTTGCTTAATGTATTTCTAGCAAGTTTTGCATTTTTTTTAAATAATTATAAAAATAATTTGTCGTTTAGATATTTATACTATTTAAACATATTTTTATTGTTCAAAAAGACAAAAGGATAGATTTACTACAAATGACCTGTACATAAAACTATTACCCCCTCCCAGAGGGTGTGCCGGGGTAGAATAGGCACCAGGTTTCTCCATCCTAGAGGCACTAGTCCTCTAAAAGGGGTCATCCCCGCGGGAACCCCGGGGTATAGAAATGGGACCGAGAGCTTCTTCGGCTTGAAGGAGCGTCCGTCGGTTGTGCGGGATGTAGAAATTCACAGCCAACCCGTCCTTCGGATGAGACGTAAATAAAACCGAAGTCCCGTGTTGAGAGATTGCCACCCTCTTCACACGTTAAAGAACCCAGTGTAACAGCTCACTATGAGCATTATGCTCATGATGAGTGGTCCATAAGAGACCTGTTGCACTGGCTAAATTATCCGTCCCTACCCATCACATTTCCTTGTTTCGAGTCTCGTGGCATTTAAATTATTCTCGTCCTGAATATAGCTGAAAAATTGCTCGCTGGACGTTAAACACCAATCAATCAATCATAAAACTATTACAATGTAGAAATTACCCCTCCCCTCTTTGTTAAATCCAGTTTTTTTTTGTTTTTCTAGCAAGTATTGCTCTTTTTTATTTTGCTTTGCTTTAGTTGTTTTTTTTTTCTTTTGTTTGTTCAGAAATTATTGGGCAACTTAAAAAAACATAGATATCCCTACTGCATATTTTGTATTGTGAAAGAGGAAGTATTTTTTTAAGCACAATATTTTTTGGCAATGGCTGCAATAGTTAATAACAAAACATCAAACAATGAAAAACTGATACAAGTACATAACAGAGATGAAATGAGATATGCTTCCCCACGTTGATTCGTTTGTACATGTTTCTGTTAGCATAGGTCGATACTCCGCAATGACTTTCTAAAAATAACTCTTCTTTTGTCATGGACACTGGTTCGATAGTCGATAAATGTTTACGACTTTAAAACCTTTGTTCATTTCTTTGTCAGAAAAAAACAATTATCATTTCATTACAAATAACTTCATAATCATATAAATTAATAAAAATGTAAAAATCCAAACAAAAATTTCGTCTGCAAACAAAACAAGCCATTCATCGCAGCCATATTGCTTTGTTGCGTGATCGTGCAGTTGCCCACGTTGTGGAAAACATGTTTTCCTGTCTACAGTGAACACTTACTTGTTAAATAAACTTCGAAAATTGATATTTCCATCTTAAATTCACTTCACAAAATCTTCCTTTTAACCGAATAGTGTTCAGTTGAAGAAAAACCCATGTTTATTTACTTACCAGATAGTCGCCGACTTGCTGTTGACACGCTACCTTGGCTGAAGGTCGCTTAGATCATACACTATTGATTGGTTCCGTTAAGTGGATTGCCACGTCCTGTGTCTTGTTTCACGTCACTGTGTTTGTTACAACTCTTTGTTATTAAAATGTTCGTCCCATCCTTAACTTGTTTTAGAGTATTGTTGTAAAAAAAATTCTCACTTTAGATATGTGCTAATTTAAATATTATATCATGTTGACGGTTGATATTATACAAAGGATGTTGTGTTCTGTTGTGCAAGAGACCGTTGTTTAGCTGTTTGTGATAATATGATTTTTCTTTGTTCTGTATAATTTACAAAGTTTTCTTTGCAATATGATCATTTAAATTATTTGATAGATTTTAATCTGCTTTAAAAAGGAAAAAATCGAATCTTTTATTTTTGGTTGGTCAACAGGTAGTGTTATGTGGGAGTAGATGTTCTCTGGGACGTCCACTCTTTAATTATTTTAATTGAAATAAAATATTTATTTTTATTTTCATGATTTGAAATTATATTGATGGTTAATTGCAGTGGAACAACTATATATTATGTGTTTTGTGAGATATATAATCGTGATCTAGTGGCTCATTTATTATATTTTGGAGTTTTTAGTTAAAATTTAGTGCAAGCCAGTATATATCGGCTAAGAAATCCAGAGGTCCTTTATTATTCCGAATACCGGCGAATAAAATTTAAGCACACTTGTACCATCAACAATCCACATGGTGTTTTCTGCCCTTTTCCGTACATTTTGGAATTTAAAAAACACAAAGGAACCCAAAATAAAATAACGATCATGTGATTTACCTGTGAAACAAATCATGAATGTGATTTACCTGTGAAACAACAAAGGATCGAAATAATTAACGAGACTTCAGTGGTCACATTTAATAAACTTTATAAAGGTCCAAACCTGATATCAAGGATTAGTGTTATGGTGTTTAATGCCACTTTCAACAATATTTCAGTCATATCGTTATGATCACATCAAGGAAAGAAAAGTATAAACGGGGGGGNGGGGTCGTGCAGTCTGTTGAATATCATTAGTGATTAAATAAAACATATATTAACTATTGATGCATAGAATATTGTCTGTTTATGTAATGTGTTTCAGGTTGATATTACAGCTACAGAAACAGTAATTAAATTATAAGTCACAAGATAAGCTGTTTTTACATCAGGTGATAAAATAATACTTCACAATTATATAATATTCATTTATGGTTTTAAATTTTTTCAAAAGGTATAAAAAATATAATAAGGGGATAATAAATGATAAGGTGTAATTAATACCTATGTATTTCACCTGTATATTAATTAAGATTTAAAATATGGGAGATTTTGTTTATATGTGATTATTTTACGTATTACCGGTATGTCAGTCTGGACACATGACTAGACACTATTTGGAGGATTTGAGAATTTAGATTTTGTAAGATTTCGTAACATTTTATTTCAACGCTCTAACATACTTGAGACCTTTGAACGTTCTATTCAAACTGAATTGATTTCAAACCAAGGACCGTATTTAATTTACGTCCTTGATTTAGCTTACAATTTACTCAGCTCAGCGTAACCACATTAAACTTTTCAAATCCAATAAGATATGTATAATACCAGATACATTTATATGTATCTGATATAATCATTAAAAAAAACAATACCAATCAATTTAGTAAGTTTTTATTTTTATTCTCTATATATGTATTACAATGGTTTATTGAGAAATAAAGATAAAGATTTTATATTTTAAACACATTTTGGTCAATCAACGTCTTGATATACGAGGTCACATGTAATATTAATGTGTGGTATGTACTAAACAAACAAGTCAGGTCCCCTGGGCTTCGAAAGTAAAACTAATGACACAATTACCGACATTTTTGTGACTGCTAGTGAAATTGTAGATATTATTCAAATATATATTAGACCTAAAAAAAAAGCGTCCGGTCCCGACAAAATTAGCCATAAGATGCTCAAAATAGCCCCAGAAAAAATTGCCGAACCACTTCAAATTATCTTCAACAAATCTTTACGACAAGGCCAGTATCTTTCAAGCTGGAAAATTGCACACGTGATAGCTATTTTTAAAAAAGGGGATGCCTCTTTGCCTTCAAATTACCGTCCAATATCTTTAATTAGTTGTGTTGGTAAAATTATGGAGAGAGTAGTCTATAAAAATGTTTATAATTATCTTGTTAGAAACAAACTTATATGAGTATCAGTCTGGTTTTCTTCCGAAACATTCTACTATCCACCAGTTGTTAGAACTATACAACTCTATACTCAATTCACTAGAAAAAAA
>MJUT01052601.1:1276-11298 GCA_002080005.1 Gigantidas platifrons | reverse complement strand
ACAAAGATTAAAACAAAAAGTTAGAACGATTCCATGCCACCATAATACTAACACAAAGATTAAAAGAACCAAAACGAGAACAAAAGTTTTATCTTGTCGTAAAAATACATTTCTTTAAACAATAATGATATTGGAATACCACGGCTTTGCTCAATTTACGTCCTATTTCCATATACATTGTATACTGCAAACAATGTCTTTTAAGGTGATTACTTTGTCATTCCAGAGGATTATAAAAAAGAAAGTTTAAACAGTGATGGTTAACAAAACAAACACCTCTCACCTCAAATCATAGAACGCAAAAATGACCATGACATATGTCGATGGAAATCCTGTTCCTGGCTTGGGACAGGCACAAAAAAGTGACGGGTTAAACCGGTTAATAGGATTACAACCGCCCCTCTTGATAACTGTATATCCAACAGCAATACAGAGAATATTGTACATTATGAAAACAGTGGATTTTTGATTCCATTCTAGCATTTGTATGCACATTTTGATATGTCTATATACACTCCGTGGCAAATTTTATAATTAATACAAAATTATATATTTTCAGGTGCACTAAAAGCTACACAATTTTTTGGAGTAACCGGAGTCTTAACTGCCATCATTGTTGCTTTAATGTTCGTTTTAATGGCGCTGAAGAATTTTATGTGGAAGAATTTTGTTAAAGTAACCATTGTCCTATTTTTAGTTTCAGGTATAGTATTGTATTTAAATAATGAAATGTCAGGTTACCGTGGCATTGTCTTAACGTCAGGTTGGTTTGGTTTATGAGGTTTAAAGCCACTTTCAACACTATTTCAGTTATATCGTGGCGTGGTCAGTTTTATTGGTGGAGGAAACCGCAGTACCCAAAGAAAACAACCGTTCTGTCGCAAGTCACTGACAAACTATATCACATAATATTGTATCGAGTACACCTCACGATAAACAGGATTCAAGCTCACAAGTATAGTGGTGATAGGCAATTATTGGACAGGTCGTTGTATTTTTTGTTTAGTGTTCGGAAACTCCTTCTGGAAACAGCATACCCTTTTTATTTCTAGTTGTTGGATCAGTGTTGCATACTTAAGTGTAATCGATCGGAAGTATACCTCTCACTCCGGAACAAATAAATCATCCATCATGTTGTGCCCGTCGTTGTCGTAAAATGTTGACATTTCAACCTTCTACAAAACCACTGGTCAATTGGAAGCAAGCACGGTCTCAATATACACTGGATATTGCTAGGGTGTTTTTTGGAATGTCCTTTACCAACGTTTTTGAAGCCGAAATGAAATAGAAGCTGGCCGCCACAATGAGACATAGTTTAAAATAGGACACTATTGGAATGGAAGATAAACAAGAAAGAGAGTAATCAGAAGTCGTCAATAGAAGGACAATACACTACACAGAAAACTAAAAGATTGAGCAACAGGAACCTCACTAAAAGCCAGTGGTGTACTCGAGTGCTCCGGAAGGGAAAACAGTTCCTGCTCCGTTAGTGGCACTATGCAATACACTCAATATGCATGTGCTGAATATAAATGGAAATTGCACAATGGGAAAATTTAAGTTAAATATATGCCAAGCTGTAGAACATGAATAATATACATATGTATCCATTGAAATCGAGGCTACCACACACATACACATAAAAAGGAAACTATATTTTCTCCATGTTGTTCATAATTTGTTTTATTTTATTATTTTATTCCAGCTGTCTCGAACTTGCTAGGTATAATTTCCTTCATAGTAACACTTGTAGATACAATGGATTCTGATTGGTTGTCATGGTGTTTTTATTTAATAGTTGTCAACACTGTAACGTGTGCATTAATTGGGGTTTACATTTTAATGTTCACGAAAGACAAGGGTATCTTGTTTCAAAAACGACGAAACTTAAATGACAATACGCTTCCATCAGCACCATCGAACTTACCATCTTCCAGAAAGATCAAAGCGTTTAGTGTTCATGACCATGAAAAGATAGACGAGACTGAATTACAAAAAAACAAAGAAATTATTGACAGTAAAATTATCTAAAAACAGATTTTGATATATATATGTTTTTTTTTATTTCAGTGAATTATATCAGAACACAAATTGTTTAATACAAAATAAGTTAATTAAGCTGCATTATCAGCAATTATAATATGTGTTGGAAAACTCGAAATAATGGTCTGCAAATACTACCCAGAAAACTGAAGATTGAGCTAAACAAATGAGGGTGAACTCATGTTCTCCGGAAGGGTATTCAGTTCCTGCCCCACTAGTGACATCCGTCGTCTTACTGTTAAGCTACACGTACATCATCTGATATGGAAAACATGTTGGAAACTTTTGATAAAGTCATTCGTCTTTTGAACCAATCAACGCAGAAAGTAAAGCTATAGTAATTCCTAAAGAAGAAGTCAATTAAATTTAGTATTTTAAAATATTTTTTCTGAATGACATTTCTTTAGTATACCGGTATATTACTGTTGTTTTAATTACATTGTGTGTATATTGTCTATATAATGTAATGTCACACGTCTGTATATTGATTTTATGACAAATAAAGATAGTATTTCAACTCTTACTTTAAGGAAATATAAGATAACCAAACGAAGGGAACTACACAAAACAGTTGCTAGATACTGTAGTTCCTATTACACATTTCCACCTAAACATGCGGTGATCGAATAATTATTTTCCTAAAATGTTGAATGGCTCAGATTTGAGAATATCACGACTAGGGAGAATCAGTAGTAGTTGATTTAAAAGTTGTTTCCTGCCATTGATTGTTGCTCAGTGTCAAGTGACGTGAATAGTATTTCAGTTGTATTCATGACGAGAAAATGCTTTCAAAATCTGCTTACGCCTCCGGGGCACCTGAGGTCATCCCAGGTTTCAGTGGGATTCATGTTCATGTCGCTCAATTTTATGTGTTCGAGGTTTTATTCTGTGTTGTTCGTTACCATTTCCGATCAAAAATGATGTTCGGTTCATCTTTTCTCCCATTTATTTGACAAGGAAGTCCAGAGCAATTTGCATGTCGCATGATGTTTGTGTCACCCATTTGTGGAGCAGTAAATTCATATATCCTTCCGAGTCATCCCCGGATTTTAATGGGGTTGATAAATCTTTTGTCTTCGGTGTAGTTTGATGTTGACCATTGTATTTTTGTATTATTTTCTTTTGGTCATTGCCTTGTCTGTCTTACATCGGCTTCTGATTACCACTTTGGCATTTTCAAACTTTCTTCTAAACAGCAAATCGTGAATAGACTTAAATTATTAGATTTCACTATCTTTTGGACTTGAGAGTGCCTGAAGAGGGTTATAAACCAGAGAATTTTTATTAACATCAGTTTAATAGTCATTAAGGGAGAAGCATATATATCTTTTATTTGACCATCACTCAGTGAATGTGCCACCTCTTTCTGTGAGCCCTTCAATAATTGTGAAATTGGTCAACTTGAAACGGTTTATACACAGGGTTGTCATGTTCGTCAACAGCGAAACACACCATAATCAAGTGTTTGTGACATGTCGCATTCGTGAAGACATGTGTTAAGAAGCTCGATTGGATAAACGAACGATGTTATAGAGAACAGATGGGGAAATCAAGTAATGGACAATTACAGGGACACAGGTAACAATTACAGGGACACGGGCAACAATTACAGTGACACGGGCAACAATGGGCACAAGATACAGGAAGAAGACAAATGACCACAAATCAAAGAAAAATACTAAGCAGATAAATAAAAAGATAAGCAACATGGAGCACACAGAAAACAGCAGAGGTGAACCAATGTACTCGCGAAGGGTAAGCAGTTCCAACTTAAAATATACACCCGGTAAAATATTTGTCGGTGACAGAGGAGAAATATACAATATTAGTGTATTGTAGAAGAATATAGAAAATATCTGTATGAGGCTAAGGAACTGGGAGGAAAATGCGAGGCTTTAGCCGAGCATTTCCCCCCAGTTCCGTGCCGAATACAAAAATGTTTTATATTCTTCTACAATACACTAATATTGTTTTTATCCTGCAATTTAGGTTAGGTAGTGCTTTTTTTTTTAATTTAGAAAAATAAATATTCCTCAAACCTTTCGTGGGCCCCAAAGTAAGTCTTGAAGCTGTATTCGTATATTATACAAAATACAGCTCACCTGTATTCGACACATGTTATTTGCTTACTAGAGTGCTCATTGCAGGATAAATATAGGTATAAGGTAAAGAAAAAGAATCCATTGCCATTTGAGAAATGGATATTTTGTAACAGTCAATAAGTTTGTGATGACGACCGTATAATATTGCAGCGATGACTTCAACCTAGGAGTAATGTAGCCTTGTCACAGTAGGTTTACGTCAGTTACGGTCAGTAGCTGAGCTCTATCTAGAAAATAATGTACCCTTTCGTTATCGATTTCATGGTACCTAACTGTTAAGGTAAAAAACAGACTTTTGAAAGTCAGTAGTATCATTTAGTTCAAGCTCAATTAAGGTAGATAAGATGCAAATAATAACCGAATCGAGCACTGTTCAGTGACAGAACAGCATATATAGCGGACACTGGAAATATGAAGGTTTGTGCTAATTTTCTATCGTTATTCTTGAGAAGCCCTTGAAGGAAGTCTGTCTCGGAAGCATATAGTAACAAATCATAGAATATTGGAGCACAACTAGTATCCGTTCGGATACCAATCGTCAGTTGAAACACCAAACTGGACAAATATGTTGTCAATCAAAACACTAAACATTTGAATGATCTCGTCCATTTATTATAATAGTTTGAGAGGTTTTGAACAAAGTAAGAATTGTCCTTATCAACAACAACATACTGATGCATTTCTTCTCTGATCTTCTTTGAGAATCAACGCTGAATCAATTCTTTAATTCTAGAATTTAGTTGTACACGTGGAATATTGGTATATAAGGTAGAGAAATAAAATGTATTAATACTGTTACAAATATCATCAGATAATCTGAGATATAAACCTTAATGTCTCCAACAAATCTGTAGAATTGTCAATAGCAAATTAATATATAACTGTTCTTAAAAAGACAGACTTAATCCACCCTAAAGACACGTGCATTACTCGTCTTTTATTCCCTTGTAAGACTCAATAAAAACAAAAATAGCTTTTCCTCGTACGATGTCTAACCGGAACCGATTGCCATGTATATCACTTTACCAGACTCTGAGGTTGAAACAGGACTGCTGTCTCCTTTATCCAATATTAATTCATGAAACCTGTTGACAGTTTTTACCTTCACCTTGTAGACGGTCAATATTTTGCATACTCAGTAGAAGGAGCAGAAGAAACGTAAATGAGTTGACCAATGCCGGTTGTCAGAGTATTTACTTGCTCAGTTTGCAGTTGAAACTCCGATAATATTATATAGTTTTTGTCTGAAGGTACAAAATGACGATATATTTAAACTTCTATAATAGTTATGCAGTGGTGAATAAACTGTTATAGTAGAAAAAATAATGGGTGCATATATGTTAAGTTCTGACGTGTTTAATCCTGGACTCTAATCATCCTAACACTATGAGTTCTAAACCATAGGTGATATTATTTCATTTGTTTCAGTATAAAACATTCATTCAAGCTTGATAGTTTTCGTTGTAGATCTAGGTCATTTTCACATTGCTAAAATTTGCAGGGGCGGATCCAGGGGGGGGGGGCGCACCCGGCGCCCCCCTAAGATTGGAAAAAATATGATTTTTTTTAAGTGCGACCCCCTAACTTGCAATCCTGGATCCGCCCCTGATTTGGTCTTATCATTAGTACACACGCGCGACTTGGAACCACGACTTATCAATGTTACGTTTTTTCCTACAGAAAACTGCATAGAGGAAACCTCTTAATTAGAATTTATGATAGGAAATGTAAGGTATTTCTTTTTCTCGCTATATTCGCTTTCACCTCCTTTTTATTTTGGTAGGGTTTTTTTTTTTAATTGTATGTTTAATGTGAAGTTTAGTTGTTTCAAATCAATACAGTTCTTTTGAAATGTTACCACACACACACATATATCTTTTATTCTCAATAAACCATCATAAATCATGATAAATGGAAAATCCCACAATCGGAAAATCATCGAAATCGTCTCTTTGTTACTATTCTCTCAATCGGCGGTAAGAAGCGCGGTCAGAATCCGTAAATCGAAAAAGAACATACAACACGTGAGTTGTGAAATATAAACACAATATTCGGAAGGGGTTTGTAACGAAACACACCATAATCATGTGTTTGTGACATGTCGCATTCGTGAAGACATGTGTTAAGAAGCTCGATTGGATAAACGAACGATGTTATAGAGAACAGATGGGGAAATCAAGTAATGGACAATTACAGGAACACAGGTAACAATTACAGGGACACGGGCAACAATTACAGGGACACGGGCAACAATGGGCACAAGATACAGGAAGAAGACAAATGACCACAAATCAAAGAAAATACTAAGCAGATAAATAACAAGATAAGCAACATGGAGCACACAGGAAAAAGCAGAGGTGAACCAATGTACTCGCGAAGGGTAAGCAGTTCCAACTTAAAATATACACCCGGTAAAATATTTGTCGGTGACAGAGGAGAAATATACAATACACTAATATTGTTTTTATCCTGCAATTTAGGTTAGGTAGTGTTTTTTTTTTAATTTAGAAAAATAAATATTCCTCAAACCTTTCGTGGGCCCCAAAGTAAGTATTAGTTACGTTTTTTCCTACAGAAAACTGCATAGAGCAAACCTCTTAATTAGAATTTATGATAGGAAATGTAAGGTATTTCTTTTTCTCGCTATATTCGCTTTCACCTCCTTTTTATTTTGGTAGGTTTTTTTTTTAATTGTATGTTTAATGTGAAGTTTAGTTGTTTCAAATCAATACAGTTCTGTTGAAATGTTACCACACACACATATATCTTTTATTCTCAATAAACCATCATATATCATGATAAATGGAAATCCCACAATCGGAAAATCATCGAAATCGTCTCTTTGTTACTACTCTCAATCGACGGTAAGAAGCGCGGTCAGAATCCGTAAATCGAAAAAGAACATACAACACATGAGTTGTGAAATATAAACACAATATTCGGAAGGGGTTTGTATATCAATATGCTTAAAATTTACAATGTCAAATTTAAAACTATCTCTTATATTTACATAAAGATAGCCATTAGTGTTAAATTTAAGAACCAATGAAAACGCGGGAAATTATAGTCTCCCCTAGAATAGCAACCACTACTTCCTGTCAATAGGTGGCAGTCTCTTCTGTAACCTCGTGAAAATGGCAGACACAAAATTATACGACATTTTAGGCGTCAGTAGAGGTGCTTCGGACTCCGAAATAAAAAAGGTATCAATGAAAAGATAAAGATAAAAATGATTTGTATGACAAGAACTGGCTTTTACCAAAAGAAACAGTCGTTTTACACCATTTTGAAGTAATTTCAGTGACTCATGACTTTGTCTTTTGATGTTGATGAAATCCGGCTTTTTTATTTTGTCATCGCCCAAAGTGGACAAGCAATAATATGAACAAAATAACACTTATATTCAGGCTATTTACCTGTCGTGTTGCTTTTTAAAGATGTCAGAAAATGATGGTGTACGATATATAAACATTGTAAAGGTTGACATAATAATTTTGCTTCCAATCCCCCACATCATGGCACATGCTATGGCCACAGGCACTATCCCTAAGCTGTTTCACATGAACTGGCTTTACAAAATGCTATTTTCACCCATTCTTCACCCTTTTGCATTGGAAATCTGATTCAATATTCCATCCCAAGATAAATTGTCTATATTTTATATTCTTGTTCGAACTTCAAGATGTGAATGAATGTATCTTTTCCCTCAGCCATAGATATAATCAGAGGCAGCCGGCCTATTAGTGTGACAGTCCTATAGTCTGATGTTCATTGATCCTTTAGTCCAAAGAAAATGTAATAATTGTGATTGTGAATTTGCATATCATTTGTCTTCCTGTGAATTCCGCAGCTATGATCAGAAGGTCTAAAATTCGACAGCTATCAAAGGTTGGTTTAGCTGCGGAACCATAGCCCTTTATGGTCCTTTTTTTCTTTCTTTTTTTTTTGGCGGACCATAGGGCTACGGATTTTCCCTATACAAAAACTTGCGGAATTTGCGACCTTTGACACCATAGTATAATACGCAAATCGGATGCCGGAGAAGTCTTGTTCTGTTACGGCTGTTACATAACTTGTACTTTCGTGAATGGAACCTGTATTTATTGGTTGTAAAAATGCAAGAAGTGTGTATTATATCCGCTTTTTTCAGGAATAAAGTCCGGAAAATGAATAAAGAAAGTCTGATCGGCAAACGAAAGTACAAGTTATGTAAAAGCCGTAACAGAACAAGACTTCTCCGACATCCGATTTGCGTATTATACGATGGTGTCAAGATGGCGTCCAGAGTAGGCGGGATTAAGCTGTAATCAGATATTTGTTGTAATAAATAGAAGGATATTAATAATTTTGCATAAATAATAATGTAGAGTGATAGAAAAATATTTGAGGAAACGATACATACACAATTGGCTACGCACACTTGGCGTCCGATCGCCAGAAACCCCTGGAAAGGTGTGACTCAATCGAGGTCGCAAATTCCGCAAGTTTTTGTATAGGGGAAATCCGTAGCCCTATGGTCTGCCAAAAAAAAAAGGACCATAAAGGGCTACGGTTCCGCAGCTAAGATTGGTTAAAAGATTTGCGCCTAATTATAAGTTGGATCCCTCTTTTCTCTATGACTAGCATAACATGGTCACTATATTTGTTTCTAACAGGACACTGAGTTGTCTATCTACTGCTTTGACATTGCTATCCTGCACCAAAAGACGAAATTTATTTTGCAGGAAACATGCAATACTATGTAATACATATTCTTCAGTGCTTTATCTATTTTTCAGTCATATTATAAATTGGCCAAAGAATATCATCCTGACAAAAATCCAGAAGCTGGAGAAAAGGTAAGAGATTTGACAAAGATCATAAGATTAGTTCAAAGATTTTGTTTAACATTAAAGAAGACTATAATTTTTTAGGTTTATAAATTTTATACATGTTGTTTTCACACACTACCTTGAAACTTTTTCTAACATTTATCTGAATCATTGTGATTTTGGAACATCATTTTTACGAGTCCAGGACTAAAAAAAAAAAAAATCCTGCATGCACATGTGTCTCAATTATGGACTATTTTTAGCAGTACAATGATTATTATTCAGTATTTTGTTGTTTTATAAATATGCAGGTACTGCCTGTAGATATATATATATTTTTTTTTTTTGTTATGCAGCATTTGGTTTCTGCTCAATAATGAGTTCTCTTTAAGCAAATCATTTGAAATATACACACAAGGTTAGGGACCATTAAAGGAAGGCCAAGGTTGATTTGAGATGTAACTACTTTTACTGTTCTGGAGTTATGCCCCTGTTTAATTTAGCTGGAAGTGGGGACATCTACGTAGTACAGACACATTCTTTTTTTTGTTGATAAACTATGTTGTGGGTGCAGCAGTTCTAGTGTGCTTTTTATTTGTTGATAAACTATGTTGTGGGTGCAGCAGTTCTAGTGTGCTTTTTATTTGTTGATAAACTATGTTGTGGGTGCAGCAGTTCTAGTGTACTTTTTATTTGTTTGTTGATAAAACTATCTTGTGGGTGCAGCAGTTCTAGTGTACCGTATTTTACGGACGATAGGTCGATATTTTTTTTCCTCAACACGCTGGCTTCGACCTATCGTCCACATCGACCTATACAAGGATGAAGTTGAAAAATCTGGAATCCCTAAAAAACAATCTCGATAAAAATGACGATTTTGTTGACAGTATACCTTTATTTTGCTGTAGGTTTTTTTCCTGAATAAGAAGACTGAAATTATCGATGTTCTTGGTGTTATTTTTTTTTAATTAAAGCAAGGATTTATATAATCCTTGATTAAAGCAATAAAAATATACTAACACTAACAGGGGGTGCAATTCCGGGAATAAAATGTTCAACATCCGAA
>MJUT01052586.1:52959-63542 GCA_002080005.1 Gigantidas platifrons | reverse complement strand
TTTGAGACTGTTCATGCTTAGTTTCGTTGTTTTCTATGTAACGTCCTACTTACTTTGAGACTGTTCAGACTTAGTTTCGTTGTTTTCTATGTAATGTCCTACTTACTTTGACACTGTTCAGGTTTAGTTTCGTTACTCTCTATATAACTAGTACTATAGTAAATGGACGGATGTTGTTTTTCATTGTTATTTGGAGGCTCGTTAGGAAAATAACCTGACCATAAATGATTTTCCATGACAGGTAATCTCCTTGGTGATGATACTGTAGAGATTTCGACACTGTCGCCTTTATTCCCACTTTGATATCCACTCCCATAGAGATTTAATCTCGACATTTTCTTCTTTTTCTTTTTTGACCCATATTTTTTCGGTCGGTGTTCTGATTGGACGACGCCTGTTTGTTCATAATAAGGATTTAATGTTTTAATCTTATCTTTGGTGGTATCTTCTTCATTGTCAAAATTATAATTATCATATTGGTGAATGCTTTCTTTTGTTTCTTCATATAAAATATCTGTAAAAAAAAAAATTAGAAAGCTGATTATAGACAACAGCAATCGTTTCAAGAATGTTTAGTTATTTACCATTAATGTTTACTTCCTAAAAGACTGTAACTGGACTATGAGATACACGGTGATATCTTATCAGTAACAGGAAATGATTACCTTTCGTGAACACCTGGGTTCACCATCGGTTATATGTTTTATTGTGTTGTCTGTTGTAACTAGATACACATGACGGGTTCCACTAGTGGAGAAGGAACTGCTTACCTTTTCGAAGCACATGAGTTCACCCCCGGTTTTTAGTGGGTTCGTGTTACTCCATCGTTAGTTTTATATGTATGGTTTGTAGATCGTTGTATGTCCTTTCGTACTTTTGTCTTTTGGCCATAGTGTTGTCTGTTCCTCTTCGGTATACGGATTCTGATTTCCCCTTTAGTTGATCCTTTAGTATCTTCAAACTCGTCTTATGACGAGGTCCGTGTTGCTTATCTTTTTGTGTTGTGCTTCGCACCCTCGTTTTTATGGCAGGGTCATTGTACCTCTTTTAATTTTATGTATGGTATTTGTTGTCATTTTTTTATATTCGTGTTGTGTTGTTGTCCACTATTGCTTGTGTCTCTGGATTGGCCAGTCTTGATTGTCTCTTCCGCTTTCTCTAACGCCCATCAATGAATTAAATGTGGTATTTTTTGTCTGCTTTTGATTTTATTCCAATACCATTTACACACGTGATAATAAGAAAGTATATTTAAAGATTCTGGTAACATAACAATCACAGTGATTACCCTTATTTTGGATTTGAGAGCATTTTGCGTTCCGAAATTCAAAAAATTTAGCAAAAACTATTTTTGTCTTTTCACAATATGACAAATTCAACTTAAAAAGTGTAATTACAGATAAAAATGTATCATGCTCACTATTCTGTCTTTTTTCTATTACAAACTACCAAAATAATACAACTCTACAATGACATTTTGATATCAAAATTTACTTTTTATATCACAAACCCCCAAGCTTACAAAGTCCCCAAATAATGTTTTAACGAGCGCGCAATTAATCGGTGGGAAACTTCTTTTTTGCATTACAATTTCTGTTTGTAAACATTTTTGTTGAAGCTTGATTTTTATCCAATTACTTAAATTACCATGTTTCATAGTGCTTCTTAATTTACTAGTTGGCCTAAGATAAGGCTTTATGCTTAGAAATCCTGATGAACTCAGCGACGCCATCAAGTCCTCCCATGTTGCACCGTGCGTATTGCACCTAATAGCACCAATTCGTGGCCGCTCTACAGCTAAGTTAACCTCAACATACTCCATTTGTAGCTTCCTAATCAGCATTTTTCTCTTGTGGAACTTCCAGAAAGAGCAGAGAAGTGTAATAAACATCCCTATTGCCACACAAATAGACGGAATCCAGTACAAAAAGGCCTGTTCTGGTGGTAAAGTGTGCATCTTACCTGTAAAAGAAACACAATAATTGCTTTTCTCGTTAACCGTAAACTGATTGCATCGAGATTATAGATAAGTATTGATCGTGTATTAACAATATTTCAAAAATAGTTTTTGCACGAGCAAGAAATTCAAATGTTTACAACACAAACAGCATGATCATCTATTAAAATGTAGATATAAAATTTAGTACGCACAACGCTGTTCTGGAAGAACCTACTTTGAGAACGTTCATAAATAAAAGATTGGAAAGACAAATAATTTAAAAGTCTTCGGAGCAAGTAAACAAAAGGACATAAACAGAATAGGCAAAATTGGATAAGGTCACTTATGCTTGACGGTGGAGAACCATAGTTATTAATGATTACATATTTTAGAATCTGTATATTAAAAATATATACAGGTATATACTAGTATCTAATAAACAATATCAGCGACGAAACACGGATTATTAGGACTAATACTGTACCAGTAGAGGTATCTATGATAGCTTATAAAGCAAATATAGATGATAGTGCATCCCCATAAATCGATGCCTGAACAGCTGGGGGTCTGGATAATGCGTTCCAGTGGACTTAGCATGATATACATGTGTTCGTCAAGTACAAAACATACATCATTTATTGACATGACAGCATGTTCATGCCATAATACAACTACATACGTGTTCAATTGACGATAACTAATAACTCATACAAGCCTATCACCAATACGACGTGGGTTAGCACCGGCTTTATAAATTACAAAAACGGTGCACTCGAACCACAGCAGCAAGTGATAAAGTTTACTTGTTGCTTGTCCATGGTCGGTGGTTCTCTCCGGGTACTCCGCTTCTTCCACCACTAAAACTGGTCGCCATGATATAGCTGAAATATTGCTGAAAGTGGTGTTAAACACCAAAAATCAATCAATCAATCAATCACTATTAATTTAGCTCTTATTAGGTATTTTACTCATAGTTGCACACGCAATGAAAAAGTCCGTTATCAGACAATAACGGAGAGTACGATACTTACAGTAAAAATGTTTCCTTAATATAGGAAATATATTACTGTAGCGCGTTAAACATTAAATCGTGGTACGATTTGAAGCTAGATTAGGTGGACGAGTGAATGATTTTTGATTAACGCAAAATGAGCCTTTATCTTGGTGACATCAAGTTATATTCGATGATGATGATGTCCGCTTTGAACTAGACCAACACGCCTAGTTGGCTTGTTATTGTGATAGTATTACAGTACATGGGAAGACATCGCGCTCCACACGAACATACTATCTTTATTCCGAGCCAATACTTTACTCTTTAATGCTGCGTGCTTATTGAAGAAGCTGCCAAACAATTTGAGTAGCCTGTGATTTGACCTGACAAAGACTGGAACCTACGATCTATTGTACTTAAGGGGAACATGTTAAATATTACGACACCGAAGCAATTTTTAAACTGGATTATGAATCAAGGATTCTAAATGTGTATTAGCATGTCAAGCAACATTTCAGTTATATCCTGGCATGGACATTGAAGTTAGATGGTGCTGCAATACCAGAATAATATAACCAGCCATGACCATATGCACTAACATTATTTACAAGAACTGCTTACCCTTAAGGAGCACCCGAGTTCACCCCCGATTTTAGTGGGGTTCCAGTTACTTGATCTTTAAGTTTATGTGTATGTTTTGTAGATCATTGCTTGGCCATTGTGTTGTCTGTCCTTCTTCGATTTACGGATTCTGATTACCTCTATGGTATCTTCAAACTCTTCTTACGGTTAAAAGTATGCATCGTCATCGGCATTAAATTAACTATTCTAACACGACCTCCTTCTTTCGTGTTGTTAACAAAGGAGCGAGTTATCCATTCGGTGTAATCTCATTAGCACATTCACCTGTGAATATGACTGACTTTTCAATTGGCAAAATAAATTGTGTGCGACATTTTCCTCAAACGTCAATATAAATTACCGTCTTGCAATCAAAGCATACTACCGTTGTTGTTCTCTTAGACATATCAGAATCGAAATAAATCATGGAAGCCAGAATGTGTTTTGAGCTTTAGCATGGATTGCCGGATATTAGTAAATTGTATCACTCGCTTCTGGCTCGGGATAAAATACTAATATCCGCAAATCCATGTTAAAACTCCCAACACATTCTAACTTCCATGATTCATTTTTTAAATAAACTTTAGTATTGACAGGAACAGATTCCGCGTGTAGATGCTAACTCGACTGTCATACTATCGTGGGCACGGATGTCTCCAATTGGATGGTGATGTTTCATCTCATAAACGGTAATTTGATATTGATCATGTGCACGTTCTTGTACTATATGCATCTGATATATTTTACCACATGAATGGCAGGTATCTTCCGGGATATAATGACATGACGTGACGATCATCAATCAAGTTCCCACCAAGGTAATATGTTATCTAAATTGTATAAATGACAACCTGCTATAACCATGTTCATATAAAAAACATAGGTATGAATTGATTATGTTGTGTTTTACCCAATTATATTATTAAGCTAAAAGTCAAATCCCATTGGCAGATGATATCTCGGCAGTGAGATATCGAATCCTATTAGTTTTGTTTGTTTGATGGTGCTTAGCGACACTTTTAACAGTATTTCAGTTATTGGTGGAGGAAACAGGAGGACTAGGAGAAAACCACTGACATGTTGCAAGACACTGACAAACTTTATCACATGATGTTGTATACCTCGCCCTGATCGAGATTCGAACTCACAACCATGGTGATAGGCATTGATTGCATAGGTAGTTCTAAATCCAACTACCATACGTTCACGGCCACGGCAGACCCTTGGATCGTATTAGGAGGTGAGAGGTCGAATCTTTAAAACCGTGTTAAAGCTGCTATATTCATGAGATTGTTCTGCTGACCTGCAAACCAAGTTTAATAATCTTAATAACCGTGATAAAGCTTCTATAATCATGAGATGGTTCTGCTTACCTTAAAACCAGGATTGAAAATTCTATCAACTTCCGTTGCTGCCTGGAAGAATGAGGCATACCGGAAGTGGTTCGTATAGTTGAGATTAGTCATGCCGTTATTATATTAAAGAAATTTAAAAAGTGGCAGGCGGGGTGTATATCGAAGAAGGACAAACAATACAATGGCTAACAGAAAAGATCCAAAATAATACACACTGAGCTACCCAGAACAACAAGGAAAACACAGAGTGAGATACACGAATCACTAAGATTCAGCTTGAAATTTGCAAGATGAGAAATATAGCAAACACATTGTGTATTAAGATTATCAACCAACATTCTGTACAAGACTGGTCTACTACATGTATCCATATACATATACCTGACCGCATCATATCATTATATATTAAATATATTATGCATAATGTTTAAGATTATAGCGTTCTTTAAAATGTGTTTGCATTTGGCTTACACGTGCAAAACACTTGCATAATCGCAAAAATTCACTAAGAATGGTGTTCCAATAATTGAATGTAATCCCGCCACTTGTTATCAAAGTGCCTGTAATCTTGCTGGGAGAGCTCAGAAAAGAGTGAAGATGCCAAATGGGTAACCAGCAACCGTACAATAATAAATGTCAATTATGTTTCTTAGAGATATAGATTTTAATTATTCTTATCTTATATTGGACATGCCATTTTTTTTAACCATTTATCTACTTCAATACTCGATGTTATCTCCAAGCACATTTTGTAGGGGCTAGGGGTATTCTGTTTGTCTCTTCTTATTTTGGAACTTTTAATTTTAGTTTTTTGTTTGATCATTTATGTATTACTCTATTTAATTTAACTGGTCGGGCGGAGTTGACCTTTAAATTTACATGAGAGCATTCGATTTTATTTTGTGTATGTACAGGGAAGTTCCCGTTATTGGCATTATTGAACTGTATTCAGCAGTCTCACCGAAATCAATTCATACAAAAGGAATAGAACGCAGAAGGGTGTATTGTGTGGGTTATTAAAAATTGATCGATGTTTTTTCCTATGTTTGCAATATGAATCCTTTCGTATATTGGTCACGATTAAAAAATCTAATATCTAATACGATAGACGTTGCATTTTTTTTGTACTCCTATTTTCACAGATTTCTTTTGAAACGATCATATTGAATCCCCCTCCCCCTCTTTCTTACAGAAAAAAAGAGGAACAAATTCACGAATTTTGCGTGTGCATTATTTTCCGCTTCCCGAATGGGTGTATATAAGAGAATAATTTTAATAATTTAAATACACAGATTGGATCATACACACACGATTGAATATAGCTGTATAAATGAAATTAATCAGGTAACCTGAGCCTCCTAAATACATGGACTTTCCTGTAATCAGACAACCCGTGTTAAGCCACGCCCAACCAGTTGAACAAAATAGAGTAATACTTCAATCAATATTCTATGTTATCTCTGAACACATTTTATATCAACGTATTAAATAAACTAATCAAACTTAGTCAGATTTATTCATTCATAGAGATATGGATTTAATTTTTTCTTATCTAATATTTATGGAACGGTCAATTTTTATGTTTTTCGCTTTATCATTTATCTACTTCAATACTCTATGTTATCTCTAAGCACATTTTGTATCAACGTATTAAATAGACTATCAAACCTAGTCAGATTTATTCATTTATAGAGATATTGATCAACGATACTTTTTGTTTCCGACCATTAATAAAGATATCATGTTTTAGCATCACCTGAATGGCTCGATTACAAGGAACAAGGCACTTCCTTAGATACGACTGTGCTGATTAAATTATTTAATACAATTCGATGGAAGTCGATTGAAATTTACAGCCAAGAAAATATTTCGTCTAATAACAATACGATACGTTTATCGATCTTACATTACTGCTCTGATCGTTAAGGAATAAAACAATAATTATAACAAACACAACAATGTAGGTATATTCAGAAAAAACGGAAACAATGTTGACATGCTTCAGAACTGTTTCTACAACAACATAAACAAACAATAGTAAACAAATGATAAATAATACATATTAATAGGAATGAGAATGTTTCCATTATATTTGCGTTATTCATTATAGTGTAATTCAAGGGAGGTCAATCAGGGTTTTTTCTTTTTAACAGGGTACGAGTATTGCAGTTACGAATCAATGTACTGATCAACACAGTTCAGTTATTTTATCAGTTGTGTGTCCATTTATTTACATTTCAATAAGATTTGATTACATGCATGTATGGTATATGCTCTACATCATATAGGAGTTTTACTCGGGAATGATATCCACCACTTATTCTGTAATATGCATGAGGACAATGAATTTATCAGAAATGGTATCACTGCATTATCGTTTTATTTACAATGATAATAGTTAAAAACTGTTTTTTATCCTGCAATTGGGTTATTTTTTTGTCATAATAAATAGGTTGAAATAAAATGTCAGTGACATAATAACACTTTTCACATTAGCCTAATAAATCTATTAAGCCACACCCCTGTCATAATGACACTTTTTACATTAGCCTAATAATGGCCACACCCCTTACCGGAACTACTATTGAGGTATCAACGGGGGTTGCGTCATCTTTTTTCTTTACTATTAAATTACATAGATTTTTTTGCCAATTTTATTGCAGGATAAATACAATATTGGTAAATATAGAATTCATGTGGCCATTAGAAACAACGGTGCTGAATAAATTATTCTATGCAGTGAAAATCGATTGAAATTTACAGCCAAGAAAATATTTCGTCTAATAACATTACGGTACGTTCATCAATCTTTACTGCTCTGATCGTTAAGGAATTAAAACAATAGTTATAACAAAATAATGTAGGTATATTAAAAAATAACGGATATATATATATATATATATGTTTCAGAGCTGTATCAAGAACAACATGATTAAACAATCATATACAAATAATAAATAACAAAAAATGTAGGTATATTTCAGAAATAACGGAAATGATATTGATATGCTACAACATCATAAACAGACTTTCGTAAAAAAAATAATAAATAATAAATATATGTAGGAATGAGAAAGATGTCATTGTATTTGCGTTATTCATTAGAGTAATTCAAGGGAGGGAGTGTATAACAAGGGGTTTTCTTTTATATTAGGGGTTGGAGTAAGTCAGTCACGAATCAAAATATACGGACTGTTCAACACGGTTCAGTTATTCTTCAGTCTTGTGTCCATTTCAATACGATGTTATTACATTTGGTACATGATATACTTTATATAGGAGTTTTACTAGGGAATGATACATTGTTGATTCATTAACAATAATAATAATAATAATAATAATAAAACTGTTTTATATTTGGTGTACAGTCAAACCTGTATTAAGATGTCACCTTTGGAACAAATAAGAAGTGCCCTTTCAAGAAAGGTGACCTCTTAAGAGAGGTTCAATTTATATGAAATGTTCTATGATGAGACAGGACGAAAAGGATGACCTTTTAAGACAGGTGACTGCTTAATAGAGGTGACCTCTTGGCCAGGTTTGACTGTATATGATATACTTTACATAGAAATTTCAAGTATATAAAAATATGAACTGTTGCTAACTTTTGCCCATAACTGTGTTACTTGTCAGATACACTTGTACATTAAATGACTTCCGCTCTAAAATATACGACATATAGTATTATAACCACTCCAACCTCGATCAGACTAGGAGTTTAAATATTCCCATGGGATTCTCGTTCATTTAACATGTCAGTGCCTACCTTAGTTATTGATGAGACAATATAATGATTATAAATGAATGAGTGAGTGATTGTTGCTTAACGCCAACTCTGCATTATTTCAATTATGTATCGTGGCAAGAACAAGATAATTTTCAATGAGATGATGATGAGGTCCTTGTTGTACCAGACCAACAGACTTAGGTGTTTTTTCTATAGAACTAGCTCAGTGAAACAACAGTCCGCACTGTCCGCGTATAGACATGTCGTCTCACAGTGTTTGCTCTTTCTCATTGATGCTGTGTGCTTAGCGGCAGATACCAATTCCATATTAATTTATAGAGATATTGATCAACGATACGTTTTTGTCTCCGACCATTTATAAATACATCTCTGTTTTAGCATCACCTGCATGAATGGTTCATGATCACAAGGTACACCAGGCACTTCCTTAGATACGACTGTGCTGATTTATTCATCCATAGAGATATGGATTAAATTTTTTCTCTTCTAATTATGGAACTGTCAATTTTTATGTTTTTCGCTTTATCATTTATCTACTTCAATACTCTATGTTATCTCTAAGCACATTTTATATCAACGTATTAAATAGACTATCAAACCTAGTCAGATTTATTCATTTATAGAGATATCGATCACCGATACGTTTGTCTCCGACCATTAATAAGCTCGCAAAGCGAGCTATTTATGGTATAAGCATGGTAAAATTAAATCAATAAAGGAATAACATCCATACATTACACTATGCCTATGAAAAGTTTCAACACATCCGGGTGATCCATATACACTATGGCTATGAAAAACCTTCAACACATCCGGGTATTGTATTGTACCACTTTTCGAGACGCATCGAGAACTTATGAAAGATACGCTGTACGAAAGGTATCGAAGTGCGAAATACCGGTCTCGTTTATCACGAGATTGGTATTTAGACTGACGAGTTCTGTCCCCTGGCTCGTACCTAGATAGAGACAGGCAATTGTCAGTCAGGTATTTCGCTGTATATTGTTTGCTTGTGAAATAAACATTAAATTTAATTCAACGTTCTTCTTCTTTGACGAAAACATACAAATTATGTGTTTGAAATGAATATTTATTGAAATTTGTCTGTAAATTGAAACCGATAATTATCGAATTCTACACGGAAAGTAACGAATCGCAAAAAATAACACGATTGCACAACCCGATCGTCTGCTCTGGATTATTCCTGAAGCAAACATAAGCTGATATATTTATATTCGCTCAATCGCATCAGGTATTGATAAAATACACAATTGCCCAAAATGTCTCAAAGAAAAACACTTTCAAAAGTTCCGTTGACCCCCAATTTACAACAAATGGTCTTTCATACGCAGATGTGGTTAAATTTGATAAGCCTAACTTAAATGTCGATGGGCATGACCATGACGTATTGGATCATTCATATTCTACAAGTATACAAAGTTTTGAGGAAAACTGTACTCATGATCATTCATATGCAAAAAATATATCTGTAACTAAAATTCCTGTTATTGATCACTCCAACTCCTCCAAGGGTGATCATAGCTATGCAGATCTGTGGTTAATTTTGGGGATAAAAAACATCAAAATGAGCACTCACTCCACTGTGGAGGAAAGTGGTGTTTTTCAAAATAAAAATAATAAAAAATCAATTATCCCCAATCCTCATAATTTTTCCATGACTGTCAATTTTTAGGATTTATTTTTAGCTGAAATACATAGGAAGGTCAAAGTCAAATTTTATTTTATTTGTTGTGTTTAAATTATGTACAAATAAAAATCACTCGGTCATAGCAACATAAAGAACCAATCAAAATACAGACAATTCCAAATGTTTTGGTGTAAAAATTGTAAAAATTTATCCAAAAATGACTTCACAATAATTTTATGAAAAAAATATGGTTTTGGTTGATATATAGTTGTTTTTTT
>MJUT01052586.1:18353-30379 GCA_002080005.1 Gigantidas platifrons | reverse complement strand
CTACATTCGTATCAAACATATCATGTGACAATTTGAATTCAAAGAATAGCCTTTTTAATAGTGATTATGCGATTTCACAGTAAAACATGTGGAGGATCACTTGAACTTTATGATCGCAATACTTGTATGCAAATATATAATAAAAAATTATGCAATAAAATATTTGAAGTATAAATGTCACAATACACGTATGTGGGAAAATAAAAGTTACTTTTCAAAATTATTGTTAGCACAGACAAGGGCGTTTATATACCTTCTTGGCACAGGCACTCGTGTCACGGAATGGTAACCCACGGAATTACCGTCCCCTTTCTGAGTACTTATTTATTTTCAATAAAATTTCTTTCTTATTCCATCTCTTTTCCCTGAATTTATTGTGGATAATAAGAGGGTAAATACTTATTAGATAGATTAAAAAAAAATTGTTTTTGTCTTTTTAATGATTGATAACTGACCCAGGTTAGGCTAATAAATGAAATGTGACCTAATGTTAATTTCATTAAAAACATACATGAATTCTATAAATTTTAATTTCTTATCTAATTCTTCTCTTAGGTTGTTATTTTCATTGAATGGCATCCCAAAATAGATGACATCATAGTGGGGGCTCTTCCTGTATAATCAGTAATTGTATTGTCCAAGTATTGTTACTTGTATTTTACCCGAGAACTAATTAGTACATATACTGTATGGGATTTTTATAAGAATGTTGTAGTATTGTTGCGTAAGTAAATGTAATTAAGTTTAATGAACTTTTAAGAATTAGGATAAATTTTGTAGATGTGTATTGCAGAGACGTTTGTTTATTGTGCAAAAAACGAAACTGTATAATCGTTTTTTTATATAACAAAAAAAGCCAAATATGTATTCGGACAATTAATAATGATTCTTTAAATAACAACACAATTTCATTGAAACTCCATATCAGAACAGAAAAAAAAAATCATAATTGTAGAGTTCAACTTTTTTGGGGGGAAATAACAATACTTGTACATTTTTCATACATTTTAGAAAAATTGTTTATTTAAAATATTAGTTTCATTTAATATATGAATTTTGACAAAAGTTTAATAATTTTGTTTTTCAAGTTGTTGAATTTTAACAGACTTATTCATACATTTTTAGATTGTGTTCTATTTATTTTTTTTTATTATAAATTTCACGTTTGAGACCTTTTACAAATGTTAAATTTTTTTTCCTCAAGTTGTTAAATTTTAACAGACTTATTCTTATATTTTTATATTGTTTTTTTAGTTTAGTTTAGTTTTTTATATGATAAATTTCACTTTTTCAGAACTGCATTACTATGTGAAATATTACATGTTATATTTAATTAAGATGTAATGAAAATGAAGTATAATATATTTAGTTAAGAAGAAAAATTGAAATGGTAAATTTAATGAGAAATGAAATAATGTATATTTTTTGGTAATTAAAAAAAAACATATACATGTATAAATGAAGATAAATTAAAATGAAGAAAATGACAAATTTATAAATAGTACCCATCTCCACAGTATCACATGTGGTTCCAATATACAACATGAAATGACTAATTACCTATATGTACAGGTAAAACCATCCCTCACAGGTGACTTACCTTTGTATTTCATAAGTTATAAGTCTAATATTTTAAGATGAATGTTTTCACTGAGAATAAGATTGGAAAATTATCCACAGAATAAAATAAAAGGTTAGGGTTTATATGTATAAATTAATTACATTAAGGAAACAAATCATTTGAAACAAATTTCATGTAATTATTTTTTTAAATCTGTTAAAAATATTCAAAGTAATGTTCACAATCTGTTCAGACTTTTTTTCAGACTTTTGAGTAATGTTCAGACTCTGTTCAGACTTTTAAGTAATGTTCAGACTCTATTCAGACTCTGTTCAGACTCTGTTCAGACTTTTCAGCAATTTTGAGTAATGTTCAGACTCTGTTCAGACTTTTAAGTAATTTTCAGGCTCTGTCCAGACTCTGTTCAGACTTTTAAGTAATGTTCAGACTCTGTTCAGACTTTTCAGCAATTTTGAGTAATTTTCAGACTCTGTTCAGACTTTCTAGCACAAACACTGGTCCGTTCAGACTTTATTGACTTTGTAGTGCCTGCATTACATTTTTTTGTTGGTATGAGGTTATGTCACGAATACATCGCTTATGTTTTGTAGATCGTTGTTTATACATTTGGCCATTGTATTGTCCGTCGTTCTTAACAAGACGTATTATAAACAGACAAAAATACCACACAGAACAGTTCCAAAATCCATTAGAACAAAAACGTAGAAAGATGCACACACATATATATATAACCGTTCACTTTCCGGGCATGGTACAGGCATTTCAAATGCAACAATAAACTAACGTTCTCCTCTCTCAGGCATATGTGACCTTAGACGATTTTGACGATACAGGTTAGGCACTTTGGTTTACTTGCTCTCAAAAAATATTTGACCTTCCAACTTTTCGACTTTGAGAGTACGTGATGAAGGTTATACTAGAAACGTGTCATGCGCATTAATTTTGATATCTACGTTTTTCATACAGAGCCATCTTACAACATGTCTGAAATCTTGACAACACACACACAAGATAAAGCCATCTTACAACATGTCTCAAACCTTCACAACACACACACACAAGATAAAGCCATCTTACAACATGTCTCAAACCTTCACAACACACACACACACAAGATAAAGCCATCTTACAACATGTCTCAAACCTTCACAACACACACACACAAGATAAAGCCATCTTACAACATGTCTCAAACCTTCACAACACACACACAAGATAAATCCATCTTACAACATGTCTCAAACCTTCACAACACACACACACAAGATAAAGCCATCTTACAACATGTCTCAAACCTTCACAACACACACACACAAGATAAAGCCATCCTACAACATGTCTCAAACCTTCACAACACACACACACAAGATAAAGCCATCTTACAACATGTCTCAAACCTTCACAACACACACACAAGATAAGAATGACATGTACAGAGGTTTAGTGAATATAGGATGTGGCCGAGTCCAGGCACCAAAATGTGACGGATATAAACCGGTTAAAGGACAGCATTACTCAAATCTGAAGTCTCGTCTAAGTATAAATTAAAAATGTTCTACGAAGCATATTTTATTAAAAAATTCATTTGAGATCAATCTTTGAAATCATGGATATATATATATCTTGCACAATGATAAATACGTCAACGAACTAATACAGTCAATATCAATCTTTGAAATCACAGATACATATTTTTAGCACAATGGAACATACCATAACAAACTAGTACAGTCAGGTAATAGAATAGCAACCCAACACATTGGTATTAAGTTATTATAAACATGTTTCTTTTAATTTCCGCTGTATTGCATAGTCTACTAGGCAGCATGGCAATACATGCAATATCGTTTAGATATTTGAATATCTAAGTTTAAAAACTTGATTCCTGTATAAATACATGTAATGTCAATAGACGTGTCGTGTTCTGAACTGGCCTTGATAATTTTTGTATGTAGCTATCATACTACGCATGAACACGATGTGATATGTCATTGTTTTGCTATATACATATTAGAGATGCCTTGAAAGACAACTTTTATACTTTATAAGTACATGTTGAAATAGGTACACATGTTGTTTACAATAAAAAAAAGTGTTTCGTGTCAATGTTGATCCACAATGTTTGTGTTTACAATCGTCATAGAGCAAGTGATTGTCTTTAAAACAAACTAACTGGACGAAATAATGAGTGATCCCGTAGTCCTTAGACTTATTAAACTATTTTACTGGGTGTTATCATTAGAATTGTCAAAATCCGTGACCAATTGTAGTCCTAAACATTGACTAGTGTGGAACCGATTGTAGTCCTAAACATTGACTAGTGTGGAACCGATTATCGTCCTTAGGCATCTTTAATCTTCAAAAATGAGACCGATTGCTGTCACGACATTTGTCAAAATGTGCGATCCGGTTGAAGTCTTTAAGCTTGTTAAAAATCTTGGACCAATTATGGTCTTATAACCTGTCAGAATGTGGGAGCAGATTTTTGTTCTTAGACTTGTCAAATTGTGAGACCGATTGTAGTCCTAAAAAATATCAATGTGTGGAACCGATTATGGTCCTACAACAGAAAACTAAAATCAGAGGTGAGCTAAGTTTTCACGAAGGGTAAGCACTTCATGTTTCTTAGTAATGTCTTTAGTGTTTTTATCAGATACTAATAAGTAAGCAACAATAATGCTTTTTATATAATGTATCCAACAATAGATGTTTGCTTTATTGTGTTTAACGCCACTTTCAGCAATATCTCAGCTAAATCATGGCGACCAGTTTTAGTGGTGGAGGAAGCCGGAGTACCCGGAAAGAACAACCAACCATGGGCAAGCAACTGGTAAACCTTATCACTTGCGGCTGCGATTCAAGTGCACACCTTTTTGTAATTTACAATGCCGGTCGCGAACCCACGCCGTTTTGGTGATATGCTTGTATGATGTGTTATGCAATCCAACTATCCAACTCATTGAGCCACCTCGGCCCCCTCCAGCAATAGAGGTTGGCTATAAATTACACTGTTAATGCGTTTGTGGTACGAACATCTTTACAGCTAAAATATAATATATCATCGAAAATATGAAAATAACTTGTAAACAGACATGGTCAACGATTCTACCAATATCAACAAAGCGAAGATTCACCTCTGACCTTAAATCATTGAACATTAAAAGACCACGACATTTGTCGTTAATAATTCAGGTCTTGGCCTAGGACAAGAACAGAAATATGGCGGGGTTAATTCTGCTAATGGGATCCCAAAAAAAATATATATATAAAAAAATAATATTTCTATGTTGGAAGCACCTAATGTGAAGTACGTGTATTTTTAAATATTTAAGAACATTATTAATATTAGTCCCTCAGTCATCGGTAACCTTAACACATTTGTGTTCTCATATTTAGGGACTTTGGTGTACATCCTCTCTAAGACTTTTAAATTATTTCATTTATTTTGACTAAGATAATACCTGATCAAGATTATTACAAAAACGCATACTGCATACTGAAGTAGATATCCACGTTTTCATTACAATGTATGTCTATAAAGCTAAAACGTCAAATCAATGACTTACCTTTACCACAAGGCAGTGGTGTGTTCTCTCCCTCCATATATATAAAATATGAATATTTTGTTGTAAATAATTATTCCATTATTTCAAATTTACGAAAAAAGTAAGAAGTTTTTCAAATTTTGTCCCCATAATGTGAAGCTTCCGTTGTTTTAGTATGATGGCATTGATAGAGGTATATGTCCTTAATTTACGAAAAAGTATGGAAATTTTCAGAATTTGTCACATAATGTGAAGCAGCTTCAGTTGCTGTGACAATATACCTTAATTATTGTGTCATTGATTATAATGTCTCATTAAAGCCTTTGATTTATTAGAAAATCATAACTTGAAGACGCAATGTCTTGTTATTATATTATGAATATGTGCCATGCATGGTTTTATTACGCATTCAAACTCTACATAAAGTGAAATAATTACAGGCCGGAAATTATTTTGGATTTTTTGCACTTTTAGATATTAATAGTATATATATATTTATAGTTCAAACGTGTGCTCCATTACTTTCTCTGCAAAACAGTGGCCGTCGTGTTCGTGATCGTATTTGTAGTTGAATTTACAACTACATACTTGTGCAATTAGTGCATATCACCACTAAAGTTGTGAGTTCGAACCTCGTATAATGAAGTGTACTCGATACAACATTATGTAATAAAGCTTGTCAGTGACTTGCGGCAGATCAGTGGTTTTCTCCTGGTCCTCCGGTTTCCACCACCAATGCAACTGATTGCCACGATAGAACTGAAATATTGTTGAAAGTGGCGTTAAGAAGCATAAACCAAACCAATCTGCAAAACATTGTCAATAATATGAAGAAAACAATCAACACTTCGTCGGAACATTTCCAATATCCAATCGCAAAATTGTAGAAAAAGTGGTAAAATCTACACCCCTAACACACAGAAATCACACTATTCTGACACTGCACTAAACAGTGATGAGCTAAGTACCCCAAACGCCCCAATCTTAATGAAATGATGCGGCCATGCAAGTGTTTTCTATGTGAGTAAAATACCAACACTCGTGTATAACCGGATGATCAGCTTTGTAATAAAAAGCGTTCTAATTTTGAAAATTATGCATACTATATTTAATCTTCGTGACGCGTAAGTTGTCATGTGCATAATGTTAGTTCTATTAAAGAGAGCCGATAATCCCGATAGTTAATAAATAAACATTAGAGAATATCGAAGAGGCAATCAGAAAAGGATAATGCAGAGAAACTGGCCACATAGGGTAAGAAGAGTTTGAAGATATCGAAGAACAGACAACACAATGGCCAAAAGAAAAAGTACAAAAGAACAAACAACGATCAACAAAACATATATATATACAACTAAAGATCGAGTAACCCGAAAGTCACTAAAAACCGGGGGTTAACACATGTGCTCCTCAAGGTTAACACAGGTGCTCCTCAAGGTTAACACAGGTTTTCCTCAAGGTTAACACAGGTGCTCCGCAAGGTTAATCAGTTCCAGCTCCACTAGTGACATGCACCCATCGTGTTAATCTAGTACAAACCCAGTGATAAGTCATGAACGAGTAAAGGACCGGGGTAAGCTCTGACATTTAGCAGCATTATATCAATGCTTGAATTTAGGTGTTTTACACAGCTAAATGTTACACGAACAATGAAGAATAAAGTATAATATTGGACACGGTGTTTGTAAAAGTACTTTTGAAGTAGGCGACTGGTACTATATTTGAGGCTCTTGAATGGTCAGAAGTGGCAGTTCTGTAGGTCCGGTAAGCCTAGCTTATTTTCACCACTTTGTATATGGGTGATTGAATCAAGCCGTGATAGTAAGTGGTAATGTAGATGTGTGATTGAATCAAGCCGTGATAGTAAGTGGTAATGTAGATGGGTGATTGAATCAAGCCGTGATAGTAAGTGGTAATGTAGATGTGTGATTGAATCAAGCCGTGATAGTAAGTGGTAATGTAGATGTGTGATTGAATCAAGCCGTGATAGTAAGTGGTAATGTAGATGTGTGATTGAATCAAGCCGTGATAGTAAGTTGTAATGTAGATGTGTGCGGGTATCAATTTTGTCTCTGTTTCTACGATTTTAGAAACATATTTTGGAATACGGTTGTTCCGAATCATTTTCATTCCGTCAAAATTTTGTTATTTTCGTCCGCCAGATCACGTGATTGCGATGGAACTCCTAGGAATGAACTTCCGGAGACAATGTACACAACAAAAACTCCAATCGATAAGTGTCGTTTTACACGTTCGATCCTCAACTTCAAAAAAATCTTAACATTTTCTGTAAAAGACAGATATCAATTAGATTATTTTATTTGTATCAAAGACTTCAATGCAGAGACAAATACTTCTTTAAAATATAAAATAAAATTTGTTTTCTTTCTTTATTTGCGGCTGTCAGCATCATCAAAGGAAAACGATCTGCCTTTATGTATATATTTCTGATATCAGACAGATAGTGAGGTACCGAACACCAGTATTTATTCAGCGGTTTCCTTGACGTCTCCATATTACAATTACTTACAATCTACCGCATCTACGACTATGATATGCTGACGTTGTCACAGTAATAGCGTAAACACCGGAAGTTTCCTGCCGATTTGTTCAGACGTCAAGACACGAAAAAGACGGAACGTGATCGGAATTGACATGATTCGAAACAACCGTATTGTTCTGACACAGTGGTATGCTATTGTGTTATGAAGAAAACATTATTATGGGGGTCTACAATTCAATATATTACTCAAAGAGTGCAATTTGTAGAAAAAAGATAAACGGGTCTTCAACTGCTAATTAGCTAATTAATGACGATTTAAAATATATATACATTATAATACATACCCATTAAATATATAGTATGGTGGTAGAAGACTATGTATCAGGTCGAGCTTGTTGTGTGAACCAGTATCACTACGAGTCGCGATAGCGACGAGTTGTGATGCGGTTAGTTCACACAACAGGCAAGACTGATACATAGTCTTGTACCAACACACTATTTATGTAATAAGTTTATCTAACATTTCAATTAAAACAAATTTTAAACAAATAACAAGGGTCGAATTAATATTTACAACCTTTTTTTTACAATACTCGCAGGAAGACTACATTTTGTGAATGACATCACGTTATTTGTTGCCGTTCTTTCACCAATGTCGAATTACTGTTCAATCACTTTCAGTGTCACTGTACAATCCGACAACGCTTTTAAAAAAGAAATGTGGACCTTACAGTTGCCGTAAATATTGATACTATGTCTTTACGTTGCCTACATCGATGTGTTTTTCGGCGGATTCCAATTATATGACGTCATTACAAAGGAGTTCGTCAGAGAACGTCTCGTGCAACGTCGCTTCCTTCTTTTATCACCACAGTGTTGTGATACAATATCTTGTATCAAACACCTTGTATCACACAAGCTACTTTCGTTAATTTCAAGGGAAAACGTACATAATGTTAGATAAATAACTAAGAAACATTGGAACTAAAGCCGTAATTCGAAGAACAGACAATACACTGGGCAAAAATGAAAAAAAGACAAGCGATCATCTATAAAGCGCTGCACAGAAAACTAAAGATCGAGCAACAGAAACCTCATTAAAAATCGGAGATAATTTCAGATGCTCCTTTATATTATTCCTTTAACAAGCTAAATGAAGGTTAGAGAATATCGAAGGTAAGGGTAATAACAAAATCAGTCAACAACCAGAAGGAGCAATCAGAATATAAAATCTAAAGAATCTGGCAACATTGGCTACACAAGACGACGAAAAACAAAGCAAAACACACACCAGTATAAAATTGACTTATTTATATATCATGGCTGAATTAATTCATTGTCAAAGTGGTAAATCTACATTAGATCACAATAGTAAACAGACGTCAGAGAATACCGAAAGAGCAAAAAAAGGGACAATCTAGAGGAACTGGCAATATTGGGTGCACAAGACGAAGACAAGTAAAACAAAAACATTATACACCAACACACGTAAAACGTAAAAAAGACATGCGTCCTCCTACAAACAACCGAAGGTAAAGACGAACCAGACATCTTTTTATGTGGAAATCGTAACGGACATCACAACACGTAACTCAGAATGTAAAGACACTTAATAGGAAAACACAAACAAACTAAAAAGATCAGCAACAAGGACCCCGCCAAAAACACGAGGTGAATTTAGGTGCTCGCAAAGGATGATCAGTCCCAGCTTCTTATAAGACATTCGCCGTGTTATTCATATATACAGTTAACACCGGTAAAAGTCTTGGCAGTGATAGTTATTCATTGAAACTAAACTTGAACTGAAGTAATATTTCCATTTCATTGGTCATATTGATCGTTGGACTCATTGATTGTCTAATTGGCAGTATGCCATCTGAATACAAGCTAACACAAGGACAACCATTATAAATTATAGATCTGAACGAATTATTTCCATTTGAAGTGAGTGAGAAACATGTATTATTGATAAATATTTGCTTTGTATCGCTATAATAAATATCTTACGTTTGTCTTTAAGACCAATAATAATGATATGGACACCGTTGGATATCGCCAAATAGTGGGTTGCACATTTGGCGCCTAGATAAGTTAAGCAAATTCACCCGTATCATAAACCGTTGATCAAAGAAGAACAGACCATACAACGACCGAACGGAAGAGGGGGAAAAGACTACACAGAAAACTAACGATTCAGCAAAAGGTTGTCGGAAATCGAAGAAAACGCAAAATACAATGGGCAAAGTAAAAAGAACAAAAAACAAATAATCATCTACAAACCACTATAGAGAAAGCTAAGTGTGTCAATGAAGTTGCATGTTTTTGATTTTCCATTTTTATTTTCCACAAGTTTGAACATGTCATTTACTTAGCATAAGTAGAGTGTCTTGAGTTACCTGGCTCCAATTTATAATGCCTAGAACTCGAGCCACAACGCTACCCAGTACATCGTCATGGAAAAAAAATGTCACGTCTACGGGAGCTGGCATGCAATAATACCTAGAACTCATGCCACAAAGCTACACAACACCTCCACATGAGGTAGAAAAAGAATGGCATGTGTATGGGGTCTGTTGGGTTATAATACATAGGACTCATGCAAAAAAAAGCTACACAACACCTCACCATACATATTCTACGGTATGTCAGTTTATAGTGCAGACAGTCTGACCATGGACGATGATGGTTAAACTTTACAACGATCCTTGCATCATTTGGGGGTATGAAACATCAACTTTTATATTTTGTCTGAATGCTGATAATGTCGTATTGTGTTGTGCTTTTTGTTTTGCTTTACATCGTCTTATGTACCTGATGTTTCCAGTTTCTCTGGATTTTCCATTTGGATTGCTCCTTCGGTATTCTCTAACGTTTCTTTATTCTACAAGTATTATTGAACCAAAGTGAGACTTCCAGTAAGAAATATCGATCTGGTAAAATTACAGTTATATTAGATTCTTTAGAAAATACTTCAATTTTGTAAATTATTTAAGCAATATTCTTTCAATTATATTTCAAGACCAAACAATGGAAAATGGCTAAGTTATAAAAGCATTGGCACAATAAAACATTGTAACGAAGTTTACTTAAAGGATTACTATCGTCAATATATATGGCAATATCTGCTACAATTTCAATTATAATTGCAATTACTTATATGTTCTTTTCTTCAACCAACCGCATCTGCGGTAGATCGTGGATTCGAGTCCTCGTCGAGTCAAACCAAAGACTATGAAATTGGTATATGTTGCTTCTCCACTAAATATGTATTACTATGTCATAAAAGGTTATTGCATGAATATTGGTGAATATTGTCTCTTGCAATATATTGTATTGCACACGCAATGCTATACTGCTCTGGACAATATTCACCAATATTCATGCCATGACCCACTATCATTAGAAATATAGAGGTTAATGCAATATTAACACAATTTCTTAAAATAAAAGTTCAGATTTCCTGGATTGTCTTGAAATGACAATCTTTCCCGGTTTTTGGTAGGGTCCGTGTTGCTCATCTTTATAGTTTTCTGTCTTGTGGTTTTTGTGTTGTTTGTCGTCGTCCTGTCCCTTGTGTGCCCAATTTTGTTGATGTCTAATGATAGTCCATTCTTGATTGTCCCATCGGTTTTCTCTAAAGTTTATTCATTCGGTACGCTCAAAATAAAAAAAAAATAAATAAAAAACTAGAAAGTTTGAGAAAAGGTCAATCTTTTGGAGCAAGCAAAAAGACATACTTTGTTACGTTCTTTGTATGGCGATACAATTATTGCAAATAGTATGTGATCAAATGTTCGGTCCGATTTAGTCGTAGGGGTACGGTAAGCCTTTTAAGGTCACTGTTTGATTTAGTCGTAGGGGTACGGTAAGTATTTTCATGTCACTGTTTGATTTAGTCGTAGGGGTACGGTAAGTCTTTTCAGGTCATTGTTTGTAAGCATTTATAGAAAATAAAAATAGTAATAATTCGAAGAAGAAACAAATTCAAGAGTTAATGCCAATCTGGACGATTTGAATACTTTATTGATTTTATTTGTCCTTCCGTTTGGAATTTCTTTTTTATTTTGAATATTTGTTTTGTTTCTTAGTTTTTAAAGAAAATATTTATGCTTGAAATTGACAGTAATTTATTAAAACGAAAACCAATCTCCCTCATACATAGCTATCCTTATGGCTTTCGGTTACCCCGTTTACGTCACTTGGTTAACTTGCTCTCTATGATATTTAAGTTATTTGGCTCTACTATTGTAGGGCACGGGTGGCTCAATGAGTTAGGTCGTTGTAGGTCCCGGGTGGCTCAATGAGTTAGGTCGTTGTAGGTCCCGGGTGGCTCAATGAGTTAGGTCGTTGTAGGTCCCGGGTGGCTCAATGAGTTAGGTCGTTGTAGGTCCCGGGT
>MJUT01052586.1:0-18265 GCA_002080005.1 Gigantidas platifrons | reverse complement strand
GTTAGGTCGTTGTAGGGCCCGGGTGGCTCAATGAGTTAGGTCGTTGTAGGGCCCGGGTGGCTCAATGAGCTAGGTCGTTGTAGGGCCTGGATGGCTCAATGAGTTAGGTCGTTGTAGGGCCCGGGTGGCTCAATGAGTTAGGTCGCTGGATCTAACAACTCATACAAGCCTATCACCAATACGGCGTGGGTTCGCGTCCGGCTTTGCAAATTACAAATGAAGATACCAATCAATATCCATAACTTAAAGAAGGACAGACAACACAATCGCCAAAAAAAAAAATACAAAAGAACAAAGAATGATCTACAAAAGACTACACAGAAAACAAAAGATAGAGTCACTCGAACCCCACCACAACCGGGGATGAACTCAGGTAAGCAGTTCCTGCTCAACTAGAGCACACCCACCATGTTGCTCTTGTTACAAACCCGGTGATAAGTCATGAAAGAGGAAAATACTGGTGTTTATGACAGGTGTAACATATCCCTCAAATAAATTCATTATCACGATTTTATGTGTAACATCTGCCTCGTCATTCCAATGAATACAAAAAAAATATCAGCAAAGAAAGGAAGAAAACCACATTAACATGTGTCATTGTAGACCTACCTATTATGTTGAGCTACTTTTCATCTCTTTACTTAATCCGGTTATGACAAGCATAAGAAGAAAGTTTTAAGATCTGCTCTGCTCTTTAAACATTATGTCATTATGTCTCATGTAAAAAAAATTGATTTCCATTTTCAGGATTCAAAATAATACAAAATCAATGGAATGTAGATTGGATTTTCAAGCCATATAATTATGAAGTTTATAAATACAGGTTGACATTGACAAATTGATTTTCACACCCAGCTTTTGTTTAACAATACCAACATAGTGTTATTATTTCTTTTAATATTTTGTTGAAGAATATATTCTTACTTAGTGGGAAATAACTAAGATTGAGGTTATTATCTACTAGCAAACTACTTAAGCCAAGTGTAACATTAACTCGAGGAGACTTTATATTGATTGATTGATTTTTGGTGTTTTAATATTTCAGCTATATCATGGCGACCAGTTTTAGTGGTGCAAGAATCCGGAGTACCCGAAGAGAACCACCGACCATGGGCAAGCAAATGGTAAACTTTCTCACTTGCGCCTGCGAGTCGAATGCACCTTTTTTGTAATTTACAAATTCGGGCGCGAACCTACGCCGTATTGGTGATAGGTTTGTATGAGTAATTAGATCCAGCGACCTAACTGATTGAGTCACCAGGGCCCCCAGAGGACTTTATAAGTTATAAGCTTGTGCTTAATGCATTTGCTGTTAATTATGACCAAAATATATATTTAATATTAAAATTAGTGTACATCATCAGGTACGCTCTAAGTTGAAACGTTGGACAATCAAATAATTTAAAAAGAGTTGGGAGCAATTGTGCAAATAAGTCAAAGGGCCTAAACAGGATGGCAAAAATCGGCTTTAAACTATTAACAGGACGGGTACTACTAGTGAAGCATGAACTGCTAACCTTTCTTTGGCATTCTAATACTTACATATAATTGGCTGAGTAGCCTTGTTTGTAAAACAATCTTGAACTTTATCCATACTATATTTATATCAACGTGACACAGATGTAAATGTAACAGTGTATTCTTTCCAGAGGAATTATTGCACTAGGTTATTTTTTCCATGTTAACCCTAACCCTAACCGGATATTCTACACATCGGAATACAAGTACGCTTACATAGAGAGTAGATTTGATAGTGATAACAATCATTTAGGCATTAGATAGTACACATGGTCACCGGAAAATATACATATTATATGCATAGGGAAACAAAGGTCAAATGTGAACCAAAATAGAATTGCCAATACCATATGTACGGAGATGACGCACGTACTTTTGCGACAAGGTGTTTACATCTCCCTAAAACCTTGCTTCTTCTATCGTCAACCAGCAAGAGGAAAAATCCATCACGCTGATGCTGTGTCATCGAGTGCAGGTGCTTTACAAATTGTGAAAATCTATGTACAAATTAAAATGTGGTTGGTGCAGGATAAAACCAAGGATGGTCAGCTACAGCATCGCCTGATCTCTGTATCATGGTGGAAGTTTGACCAGAGATGTCCTTTGAAGGTGCCCGAGTCGATGTCTGTAACAGTATCTCTTGGCAGCTTGTTCCATTCTCTTATCGTCCACGGGTAGATGATGAATTCATACGCCTCGGTGTTACATTGAGGCTGCATTATGTTTACTGAGTGGCTGGGTCTTGTCTTTCTGTTGTTAACTATAGAGTGTGGAAGTATTTCAGTGGCAACTTTTATTTGACAGGCAAGATGGGAGGATTAATTTTCTTTAAATCGTTGACTTAATGGTTAAGTACTTAGAATACGGTGACATTGTAAACAGCATGATTACAAACTGCACGCTGGAATATTGACATCAGTTGATACAGGTAAATTATGTATTTATATACCATATACAGAAAATATTCCTGACACATGCTAATCTGGGTCACGGGTCATTGTGAGTAGCATGTGTAGTCACGTGAACAGATACGGTGTTGAAAAAACTGTTGGTACTCATAAAATATTGATAAATGCAATACAAGTTTATGTTTGTCTTCAAGAAATATGATAGAAAAAACCATGTGTGAAGTTTTATGACAAAATATCTCCGATTTCTATTCTATATATAAATTTATGAATTGAAGTTTTAGAAATACTCACAGCTAATTTTAGCCATGTATTTTTATCTTGGACAATAATGAGCGTCCTGATTGGATGACCGATTTAAAACACACTGAATCTGCATGGTTTAGCAAGGTTACTCAGGTCAATAGTTTATAAATATAGAATCTTGACAATGTAAATTAAAGATGCTATGTTATATTTATTCATTTGTTTGATTCTGGAATATTGTTGATCATTGATTTAAACAAGAAAAAAGGGAAAAAAGGGGATGAATTTTACAGTTAAATAAATGTTATATTTCGACAGTTTAAAGAGAAAAATATAAATTTGTTGCGACTAAAGCTTAAATCAGCGTTAAAAATTGAACAAATATCAGTGGTTTTGTAAATGAGATTTATTATAAATAGAAAATCTGAATTTATTATTTATTAATTTATTATTAATGGTACAATTTTATATCCCTTGGGGGAGAGGGGGGGGGGATTTGAAATCAAAACACAGGACCGGACTTTAAACAAAAATATTAATCCAGGATTAGTTTTTTATTAACAAAAAATCCAGGACCCCTGTGTCCATGAATTTTTTTTTTAAAGTTAAATAATATGAAATATTGACATCCACACTTGCCTTTTGGACAGCACATTTCTGTGTCCACACTTGTAAAATGAAGAAGAAAAAAGAAATAGACCACTGTCGTTACAATTAAAATATCAAATAGCTAGAACGTAGAAAGAAGGGAAATCGATTATCAACGTGGCACAGATATTGTGATATGAATATTATCAGTTCTATAAAAAGAGTTAATTCGATAGCCTTAACTATCATTTAAACAAGTCCATTGGAAGATATACATTTCAAGGAGAACAAGTCAACTTTGAATCCAAATTTAATTGCAAATATCATATTTTGTCATTTGCACGCAATTGACCGAACGCTTTTTTCAACAAGATGTTGATATCTTCCGAAACACATTTTTAGAGGATAATACTAGACCATTCGTTAAAGATCTGTGACTTAATAGTTTTGGACTAAGCAGACGATGACGTTGTATAAAGGTTGATTACAAACTGCACGCTGGTATATAAACATCTGTTGATACAGGTACCATCATGTAATACAATGGTAATTAAATGGAAAAAACAACATATAACACTGTCGGAATAACACTGTCGGAATTGTTCTAGAATTCAGTAGCAAATCGTATAAAGAGGACAAATCGATATCCCTGACTCACAAATAAATGACCGCACATGTTCCTAGCTGGGTACATATACTTGAATAAAACTTGTCGGTCTTAAACTACTTAAATAAAAATTGTCGTTGTTAAACTAGTTTTATGGGTAGAGGGTATACATTCATTTCACTTTATCTATCTCAGATACAGTTCTACTTCGTTCCATGGCAGCCAACGAGACTGTTGAGTTTTGTTCTAAATATCTCAATAGCAAACGCGTAGAAAGAGGCAAGCATGGATACTCTTAACACAAACTCATTTGACCGCTCACTTTCCTGGCTGGTCACGGACATGGATACTCTTAACACAAACTCATTTGACCGCTCACTTTCCTGGCTGGTCACAGACATGGATACTCTTAACACAAACTCATTTGACCGCTCACTTTCCTGGCTGGTCACAGACTCATTTGATCGCTCACTTTCCTGGCTGGTCACAGACATGGATACTCTTAACACAAATTCATTTGACCGCTCACTTTCCTGGCTGGTCACAGACATGGATACTCTTAACACAAACTCATTTGACTGCTCACTTTCCTGGCTGGTAACAGACATGGATACTCTTAACACAAACTCATTTGACCGCTCACTTTCCTGGCTGATCACAGACATGGATACTCTTAACACAAACTCATTTGACCGCTCACTTTCCTGGCTGGTCACATACATGGATACTCTTAGCACAAACTCATTTGACCGCTCACTTTCCTGGCTGGTCACAGACATTGTTACTCTTAGCACAAACACATTTGACCGCTCACTTTCCTGGCTGGTCACATACATCGATACTCTTAGCACAAACACATTTGACCGTTCACTTTCCTGGCTGGTCACATACATCGATACACTTAGCACAAGCACATTAGACCGCTCACTTTCCTGGCTGGTCACAGACATCGATACTCTTAACACAAACTCATTTGACCGCTCCCTTTCCTGGCTGATCACAGACATGGATACTCTTAGCACAAACTCATTTGACCGCTCACTTTCCTGGCTGATCACAGACATGGATACTCTTAACACAAACTCATTTGACCGCTCGCTTTCCTGGCTGGTCACATACATGGATACTCTTAGCACAAACTCATTTGACCGCTCACTTTCCCGGCTGATCACAGACATGGATACTCTTAACACAAACACATTTGACCTTCACTTTCCTGGCTGGTCACATACATCGATACTCTTAACACAAACTCATTTGACCGCTCACTTTCCTGGCTGATCACAGACATGGATACTCTTAACACAAACCCATTTGACCGCTCACTTTCCTGGCTGGTCACAGACATTGTTACTCTTAGCACAAACACATTTGACCGTTTACTTTCCTGGCTGGTCATATACATCGATACTCTTAGCACAAACACATTTGACCGCTCACTTTCCTGGCTGGTCACATACATCGATACTCTTAGCACAAACACATTTGACCATTTACTTTCCTGGCTGGTCACATACATCGATACTCTTAGCACAAACACATTAGACCGCTCACTTTCCTGGCTGGTCACAGACATGGATACTCTTAGCACAAGCACATTAGACCGCTCACTTTCCTGGCTGGTCACAGACATGGATACTCTTAGCACAAACACATATGACCGTTTACTTTCCTGGCTGGTCACATACATCGATACTCTTAGCACAAGCACATTAGACCGCTCACTTTCCTGGCTGGTCACAGACATGGATACTCTTAACACAAACTCATTTGACCGCTCGCTTTCCTGGCTGGTCACAGACATGGATACTCTTAACACAAACACATTTGACCGATCACTTTCCTGGCTGGTCACAGACATGGATACTCTTAACACAAACACATTTGACCGTTTACTTTCCTGGCTGGTCACAGACATGGATACTCTTAACACAAACACATTTGACCGCTCACTTTCCTGGCTGGTCACAGACACTTCAATGAAAATTGTCGGGGTTAAACTAATTTTGTAAGTAGGAGCTTTGCATTCATTTTTCTTTCTCAATCTGAGATACAGTGCTAATTCGTTTCATGGAAGTCGAAAAAACTGCTGATTTCAAAATATCCTATTTTATTTGTTAAACGTGTTACATTAAGCTGAAAGCTACTTCGAGTGGATGATATTTGCATATTTAGAGCTATCTATAGCGAGATAACGAAGTTCAATTGTATTATCTATATTATTTGACATACATCGGTCACCGTTGGTTTTCAGTTACTTAGTATCAAATAAACAATACCAGTACACACAATTCTAGGTAATGGAAGAAACAGGATTTGTTTGGCATTCACCATACTGGAGTTATTTCCCTTGTGGTTTGTGAAATTGTACTCTGCTCACACAAGAGCAACGGAAGGACAAGGAATGTCGAGTATAAGTTTCTTAACATTTCTTTCATATTTGAACATTGTAAAACACCAGAGGACAATATTACGACAATAAACACCAGAGGATAATATTATGACAATAAGGAATTTCACAAGTTGTTACAACATTTCAATTTTTTCAAAGAGTCAATTAGAACAATGTATTTTATTGTCATTCAGCTTTGAGTGAAAAGAGATACTTTTTGCCCGGTATTAATGGGGGACTAAAACTACAACGAACCGTGATAAAAATGTATAATTTAGAATCAAGTCGGAAATTTGCAAATAATGGTCTATTTTCACAACAGCCTCGAAGTAAAATACATAAATGCAATGTTTATTAAGTTAAACTAGTACAAGTTAGTTACACATAGATATTATATTTCAGTACCTAGGCGACTTTATCAATATTCATTATATTTTGCTATTGGAATACTGATGAGTATAAAAGACTTTAAATACTTTGTTGCTATGTTGAATAAAACCAATAAACACAAAACTCGGATTGATGCAACATACCGCATCTAGAAAAAATCAAAATTCCTGTTTGCTTGACTTTGATGGTAATTGCTTTGAAATGTTCGTACCTAAAAACAACATCATATAATTTTATCTTTTTTTCTATTTGTATTGTGTTGTTAAAAGTTAATTAGATTTAAGTTTTATTTAGAGCGTACATTGTGGCCACCTTGGTCGTATCGTTCAGAACAATTAAAAATAATAACTTCGTATTCATTTGATCTTGTTTCCCTATGCATAAGATATATATTGTATATTCTATAATTAGATTAAAAGAAATTAGCGCTTCCGATTAAGCGTCGTGTAAGGTTCATTATTTTTTTTTCTTGTTAGCTAATTGTTACATGAACGATATGTCATCTGTCTTATGAGGGGTCATCGAGGCCCATATCGCATAATAGTAGTATTTAAATGTACATTTGAAATCCGTATCTATAAGTTTGATTCCCGCCCTAAGAGAGGTTCACTCTATACAACTTATTACTAACCCGTGGAAAGTACATGGTTTTCTCCACTCTAACAATTACCGTTACGACATAATTAAGATTTCAAGATTTCAAGATTTTATTGGTACACTCAGACACAAACATGTGCTACATGAGGTCATACATCAACATACATACAAATTCAAATAACAGAATGAGTAAGTAGACAGGCAAAAGAGCATAATACGAACATTGAAATTAAAATAACTTATTAAAGGGGCATTATCTGCCAAATCGTAAATTGTTGTTACCAATAAAAACTATCAGATAAGATTGATGCCTTATTCTAACATGACGTCCTTCGTTGGCTATATAAATAATACAGTGATAAAACTCACGATATACTTTAATTCGCTCATGCGTATTGACGAACAAATTACAAACATAATTCCCTATACTTAAGACAACCATCAATGGACTTTGACTTTTGAAATTTAACATCTTCCGGAAGTCGTTTACAAGGAACGCTGATGTCATTGAAAGACATGGTTACTGATTTATTTTTAAGATTTTGTGAGCATTTTGCTTGTTTAAGTTGCTAAATTCAAAATGCCATTAAATTGGAAAATATCAGTAACGTCATAGCATCACAGTCTATTTATACAGAAAAGAAAAACAACTGTAAACTGTAAAACATGAAGGTTAGTGAATTTTGTTATGAAATGCATTTCCATTACCGACTTCCACTTCAAAAAATAAGTTAGATTTTTCCTACTAGAATCGAAATAATTCATGGAAGCCAGAGTTTGTATCACGTTTTAACATGGGTAACATTATTTTCGTTGCATTTTATCCCTCGCTAACGCTCGGGATAAAATTTGTACGAAAATAATGTTACCCATGTTAAAACTGTATACAAACTCTGGCTTCTATGAATTATTTCTTAAATAAAACGTGTTTCTGTAACTTATAAATGTTATGAAATGTACGCGCATCGGGAGAAAACAAACGTGTAACTGCTCGCGTTTTGAGATCAATCAAGAAATGGACGTCATCTTATTAATTATCGACATTGTTTACGGAGTTTGTCGAATCGTCATTAAATCAGTACAACAATGCACTTATTTCTTATTTTTGTGAATCTGCTTTTAGTCGGTGTTAATTACGGACAAAGAACCATGCAAGTTGGCAGTTAATAAACTTGTCAAATAAGCGACAAAATACAAATTATTCGTTTTTACCTGTCACTAGTAAGGTCAATTGCATACGGAAAAAGTGATGTCAAATTATTTGCTTGCAAGCAAATAAGTAATCGATGGTAATTTTATTCTCAAAAGGCGGAAAGTGGTTCGATAAGAAATTATTTGCTTGCAAGCAAATAAGTAATCGATGGTAATTTTATTCTCAAAAGGCGAAAAGTGGTTCGATAAGCTGTTTAATGTGAAATATTTACATTTATTTCACCATTTTAAAGATATTTACCAATTTCCAAAGCATATATTTTTTTGGGACAAAATCGTAACTAATCTGTACAGAGTATCGTTGATAAGCATTTTTAACTCTCATAATCTTCATCTTATGACCGTTTTAAGAATATGTAAGCAATGATTAATGGAAGCCACAGCTTTAACATGGGTAGCATTATTTCGCTAAAATATATCCCGAGCATTAGCGAGTGATACAATGAAAGAGAAATATTATTGTCCATAATAAAACTTATACGATATATAGTTTTTGTTAATAATTTTGATTCTAACTTAATTTATAAGCGAATGTCACATATGCAAATGCCAATGTGCCGGTGATAGGTCAGGAATGAGGACATGACCGGATTGTAATAACGACAAACAGAACATATCATTGACCAATTGTGACCGTATATTCCGTAACGATAAACGTATTTAGGAGAAACAAAACCTAAATATGATAGAACACAATTGACTACTGTTAACTGTGTACATGTTAGGAGTCATCTTGAGCTTATTGGAGAAATCAGAAGTTAAGAAACGAATTATTACATTTTATGGAATAAACTAATGCATTTTGATTATCTTCCAATTCCTTTGGGGTGTGGGGGTGGCTCAATAAGTTAGGTCGCTGGATCTAACAACTCTTACAAGCCTATCACAAATACGGCGTAGGTTCGCGCCCGGCTTTGTAAATTACAAAATGGGTGCACTCGACTCGCAGCCGTAAGTGATAAAGTTTACCAGTTACTTGTCCATGGTCGGTGGTTCTCTCCGGGAACTCCAGCTTCCTCCACCACTAAAACTGGTCGCCATGATATAGCTGAAATATTGTTGAAAGTGGCGTTAAACATCAAAAATCAAATCCATCAAATCAACCAATTCCTTGGAGTGGTTATAGTTGATCATAAGAGGATTAGCCCTTAGAATAAGATATACAAAGATTGTCGAACCAACATTTATATATTCGTAGTATCAATGAAGTGCTTCATAAATAAAGCATTTGATTTATTAATTTCTAAATTCACTTCTCCAAAGGGAATATTGTATTCAAATATAATTTATTTCAAAGTTTCGGCATTAACTGCTTTCTAAAATTACATAAAACTACTGGGCTGTTTTCTTCAAAAAAAGACAATTTTTTTTTTATTATTATTATTTTTTTGTTTTTATGTCCATGTAAGGATTACATACCCTGTTTAAACTAGTTTGTTACTATTTATAAACTGAATATTTCTGAATTTTCTCTTCAACAATGAAATAAATAAAAATAATAGATAATATGTTTATCCATTACAATTACTGACATATTATGATATACGAGCAACAGTGATGCGCACGCTAAAATAAGGTGGAGCAGTCATGTGAGTGGTTTTTTTTCTCTCCTCATATTTTCATGGAATTTGGATATTTGCACTTATGTTCTGGACGTATAGTTTCGCAAACGTGAATATCTTATATTATATATATCATGTAAACTAGAAATGTATATATCGGGAGCTTCTAAAACCCTTTTAAGACATATACTTTTGATCATATCAAATTATTTTCGTCACTGTGACCCGTTTTTATACCCACGGAGCATGACACCTGATGTAAAGAGCTCACAACAGTCTACGCCAAGTTGGACTTTGGACTTTCATAGTATTCGTAGTATTTGTCCGTAGTAAAATTGACCTTTACTCTATTGACACGTACTCCTTTGGTGACCAATCACCGATGGTATAAACAATGTCATTCAAAGAAACGGCTAAACTTATAAAAGAAACTAGATTGTTAAATGACGAAGGAAATAAAAACAGCACAATGGAAGCTCAGCTTAACGTTATATTGAAAGCAGTAACGGACTCGGATAAAAGAATGGACAAACGAATGAAAAAAACTAGAAGACGCATTTATTAAAATTGATGAAATAAAACATACAATAACATCGGCATTAGCGAGAGTTGGTGACCTGGAGAAAACGGTACATGGCATTAAATGTGAAACCGCTCAATTAGAAACAAGCGTTGAACGACTAGGTAACGTCTTCGATGAAATAAAAACGAAATGTCTCGAAAATAAGAATAAGTTAAGCACATTAAACGAAAGGCTCACAAAACTTGAAAAAGATGTCTCATCCAGCCCACATGTTACCCCTGAAAAAGTGAAATATTTGGAAGATACAGTTTTGGATCTAAAGTGCAGATCCATGAAGAATAACTTGATTTTTACCGGCCTAGGTCATTCACATAACGAAGAATGCGAACTTAAATTAAGAGATTTTATCTACAAAGAACTTGGAATAAATCATTTCATCGAGTTTGGTAATGTTCATCGTTTTGGTAAAAGGGGAACCAACGGAGCCAGGCCTATTGTCGCAAGATTTATTTACCGTCGAGACCTAGAACTCGTATTAAAGAATGGATACCACCTAAGGAATACACCATCCGATGTAAATGAACAGATTCCCGCCGAAATAGAGAACCGAAGAAGAAGTCTATATCCGATAGTGAAACAAGCTAGACGCGAAGATAAACAAGTTACATTAGTTAGAGACAAGCTTTTTATTGAAGGCGAGCTGTACATGGGTATTCAGGAAGAGACAAGACACACACCTGTTCGCCAACAGCCTCTTCAAGGCTACCGTGATCATCTAGTGACACCGTCGAGTAATACCCGACCATACAAACGCAAAGCGACCACACCAGTAGAGCGGAATGAAACCATGAACTACCGTCCATAGGAATGCCACGGAGAAATAACTCTAAGACAGGAAAATGAAAAAAGAGAAACAAATGTATTTAATAAAAATAAAACTGTAACCAATATTGTAAATACAAAATCTGTATATATAAATGATAATATTATTGATGAAGTTATAGATTTTAATGTAAATACTACAACACCTTTTCCAAACTCTAAGTTGGTTCTTAATAACTCCTTGGAAGAAAGAAAAGTTGTTAATATTTTATGTTTAAACTGTTGTGGCTTACAGAAACGTCTAAATTACCCTGAATTTCAAGAACTGATTAGTAAGTATAATTTATTATGCTTTGTAGAATCAAAATCAGATGACCTCGATTTCTTCGATATATCTGGTTATGAAGTGAAAATGAAAAATAGGAAATAATTTGCTAAAGTAAAATCAGGGGGGATAACCATTGCTTACAAAACAGAAATTTCTGAAAAGATTCATCTTATAGCAACTGAAAGTAAATTTGTTTTATGGTTTAGAATAGCCTCAACATATTTAAACTTAGAAGAAGATATTGTTGTAGGTGTAGTATATATTCCTCCTCAAAATACGTCATATTCCTCTCCTGATTCATTTATTCAAATAGAAAACGAATATTTAGATATTTCACGAAACTATAATTATGTTGTCCTGTTGGGCGATTTTAACGGACGGACTTCTGACGAGGACGATTTTATACTAGTAAATGAAAGAAACGAAGGGGATAATACTGGCGAATATTTAGAAAATGAAATATACACCCTTGACCACTTAAACATTCCACGTAAAAGGAGTAATAGGGATAAAGGTAAGAACGGGTACGGGAAAAAATGTTAGACTTTTGTAAAGGAAATAACTTTTTTTATCTTCAACGATCGGCTTGGTGATGACAAAGGAGAAGGTAGAGTTACTTGTAAATGTGTTAGTACTGTTGACTATTGTATATGTACATCATCATTGTTAAAATATTGTACTAATTTTACTGTTATTGATTTTTGTAACTTGTACTCAGACGTCCACTCGCCAATCACAGTATCAATAACTGGTCAATCAACTGTTAACTTAGAAAGTGAACACGGTTGTGATTACAACATTAATCTGGACATTGAAGAATAAAGGGTTAAAAAGTGGGACATTAGCAAATCTGACCAATTTAATAACTCATAGAAGAAAAATGGAAAAAGAAATTAAAATAATGAGGACCAATAATTCAAAAGATTACTGGAAACTACTGAAGAGTAAAAATAAAAGAGAAGAACCAGACATTCCAATTACAAGTTTATATGCCTTTTTTAAAAATCTAAACGCGGCGCCTGAAGCTAATGAGAATAACAACCTTCCGCATATAAATCCAAATGATGCTAATTGTCTTAATGGACAAATTAAGAAAAGAATAACAGAAGAAGAAATACTGAAATGTGTGAAAAAAATTAAAAATAATAAGGCCTGTGGTGATGATTTAGTAATCAATGAATACATTAAATCAACCACAGAAAAATTTATAGAACTGTATGAAAAATTGTTTAATCTTATATTTCAATCCAGCGTTATCGCAGATAGCTGGCTAAATGGAAATATGAAACCCATGTACAAAAATAAGGGATGCAAAACTGATCCTAAAAATTTTAGACCGATTACTCTTTTAAGTTGTTTAGGTAAAGTGTTCACCTCAATCTTAAGTGAAAGACTAACAAAATACCATATCTTGAAATTTTGGACTCAAAAAATGCCATTATTTTATGTAAATTTAGAACCACTAATCATAGATTACCGATTGAAATAGGAAGATGGCAAAATATTGAAATAAACAATAGGAAATGCCTCCTCTGTGACACAAATACCATTGGAGATGAATTTCATTATATGTTACAATGTCGATACTTTGAGGAAAACCGTAAGAATCTCATCCCAAGTTACTTTAGAAATAGGCCAAATGTTCTTAAATTTAAAAAATATCATGACCATATCGAAAAAATCAGATCTTTTAAAATTATGTAAAATGATAAAAGTCATAAATGAAGGTGTGTGTGCTCCTGGCTAATCCCCGTGTCCATTTCTGTTTTTCTGTAACTGTAATTGTACATGTATATATTTGTAAATAGTTTTGTAATTCTCTACACCTATGTATTGCAATGGTTTATTGAGAAATAAAGATATATTTATATATATACAGACATATTATCGACCAAATCAATTAGAATCATTAATGCATTCTCCTGTTGATACCGCCATGTTATTTTCTCGTCTCGATCCATTGAGCGTTTTAGTTCAATCTCTTTCAACACTTGATATAATTGATTTATAGACAATAAAGTATCACGCATCAATTTAAGAACGATTTAACGTTAATAAGCTATATAAACAATATGCGAGGGAAGACACGCAGGACAACAGAAGTCGGTAACCGTATATGGTAGATAATGAATAATTAGGTACATTTTTGGTTATGGTTAGGGAGTTTAACGGCACTTTCAGCAATAATTTCACAGCTATATCGTGGCGGTGAGTTTTATTGACGGTGGAAAACGGAGTACCTGGAGAAAATCACCGACTTGCCACAAGTCACTGACCAAATTTATCACATCATCTTGTATCGAGTACACCTCGCCTTGACTGGATTCGAAAACACAACGTCAGTTGTGATAGTCACTGTATACATAGGTAGTTATAAATCCAACTACCAAACGATCACGATCACCATAGCCCATTACATTTTGGGAGATTTCTGTAGAGAAATAAGACTTGGAAGTCAACTTGGTTAAAACCCACACAGCTTAGCATTAATATACCACACAGTCAGAACAGCTCGAAATTGAATCGACCAATCGCACTAATAGAGGCAATGTTGAATCATGAACGCTTACTTTACTGGCTTGGAAAAACAACTTCAATAAACAAAATTTAAAGGGTTACCTCTGCTGGTGGACTATTAGTCCCGATGGTAGCACTCGCCCAGTAGTCGGTGTGTCGCCACTGACATGGTCTATTATATATATATTCATTACTGACAATTACAGTTCCTAAATAATGGAATGATCAATAAAACTAAAGCTCAGAAACACGACGCGCGCACTAAATTTGATCTCCACGTTTTAATTACATTAGTTTTATGGTTCTATTAAATTCTCTCTTTTATTACAATTATGTGATCATGCAAGTGTTTTCAACATTTTAGAATGATTAATTAATGACACAGAACAACAAATTGACACTGATAATGCATTTGTAATCATTACTAAGAAGCGATCAATTTAGTGTTAGTCATTAACTACTAACAACCCTCTTGAATCATTTATATTACACAATATGATATTAGTTCAATCACACCCAAAGTCTTCCTGAAAATTACAATATTCCGTGAAAGATATAATTTAATAAACATCCACATGCATCTATACAGATTAGTCCGATGTCAATCTGTATATGCATGGTTTTAGAAAACAAGAGAATGTACTCGCCTACAATGGTTTGTCATATATACATGTAATTGTTACATTATATGCACATTATATGCACTTAGATCTATGCAAGCCGACCATGAAGTACAAAATTAATAAACGAAGCCGACGCGAGGAAAACTGACATACAATTGTACTCACACCATGCCCTGTGTGGTACAATTGCTCATGATACAAAGTCAACTCTGTACACTTTAACTTTGTGAATAAGAAAGAAGAGTTTGGAGTTACAAAAGGGGTAATCATAATCCGTAAATCGAAGATGAACAGACAACATAATGGCCAAAAGAAAACATAATGGCCAAAAGGAAAAAAAAGGACAATGGGACACAGGACAAACAAAGATCTACAAAACATACACTAAAAACAAAATATCGAGTATTTTGCAAACTTTTGATGCACGGCAAAAAATCGACGCCTGATTTTATGGTTTATGGTGAATTGGGGCGCTATCCACTAGACATATTTATTAAACTTCGAATTATTAAATACTGGACAAAACTAGTTCTAGGTAAGCAGGAGNAGTAACATGAAACCTGGTGTGCAGTTCCTTTTCACAGTTCAAAATACAAAAAAGGTAATAAACAACGGCAACATCAACCAAGCAAAGAAAAACAAACAAACACAAAACAAACAAACAAACAAACACAAACCAAAAAAAAAAAAAAAAAAAAAAAGTCCTTGTGGATGTTGTTTTAAATTACCATCATTGGCAAGTTCTTGTTAATCTTGTTTATTCTTCAAAGTCAATATTTCTTCTTCATACTAATAGTAGGTAGCTTATCCGTCAAACTATAGTGTAAATATTCAGATTTCCAATAAATTGGAAATGAAAAAAAAACATTCTTTTTATCTTATTATATACCATATACAGAAAAGATTCTTGATACGTGCTAATCTGGGTCACGGGTCATTGTGAGTAGCATGTGTAGTTACGTGAACTGATACGGTGTTGAAAAAACTGTTGGTACTCATAAACTATTGATAAATGCAATACAAGTTTATGTTTGTCTTCAAGAAATATGAGAGACAAAACCATGTGTGAAGTTTTATGACGAAATATCTCCGATTTCTATTCTATATATAAATTTATGAATTGAAGTTTTAGAAATACTCACAGCTAATTTTTGCGATGTATTTTTTATCTTGGACAATAATGAGCGTCCTGATTGGATGACCGAATTAAAACACACTGAATCCGCATGGTTTAGCAAGGTTACTCAGGTCAATAGTTTATAAATATAGAATCTTGACAATGTAAAGGAAAGATGCTATGTTATATTTATTCATTTGTTTGATTCTGGAATATTGTTGATCATTGATTTAAACAAGAAAAAAGGGAAAAAAGGGGGTGAATTTTACAGTTAAATAAATGTTATGTTTCGACAGTTTAAAGAGAAAAATATAAATTTGTTGCGACTAAAGCTTAAATCAGCGTTAAAAATTGAACAAATATCTGTGGTTTTGTAAATGAGATTTATTATAAATAGAACATCTGAATTTATTATTTATTAATTTATTATTAATGGTACAATTTTATATCCCTTGGGGGGGAGGGGGTTTCATTTACTATAAATAAATTTACCATGTTTTTCTAAGAAAGCCAAAGAACCTAAACAGGATAGCCAATATTGGATAAGGTCACAGATGCCCTATAAAGGATAATCTTAGTTTTAATAATAAATACATCATTTATGAACTGTAAATTTCTAGATGAAAAATTGAAAATAATATGAAATGTCGAAATCGAATAAATAGAACCAGAATAGAAATCCGTAAAGACAATATACAATCCGAAAAAACCTAAACCAATAACAACAGAACAAGTGATCGGAGACTTCTTACAAAAATAAAATTGCAAACAGGTGCTCGGCGTGGAAGCTTTTCTTGCTATAATACGACACTCCGGATGTGAATCATAATGTGCTATATTTTCTTAGAACTAAATATACAATACGTCGCAAAGAACAAACACAAAAATAGAAAATAATAGTGTCAGAAAATAGAGACCTACAAAATAGAAACCAACAAACGTGACATTTCTATGAATACGGAACATAAGTACTCACTTTGAAGTTTTCAAATCCTCAATATCATCGGAATGTATCCACAATCAAATCGTCAACACCATCGGAATATATCCACAATCAAATCGTCAACACCATCCGAATGTATCCACAATCAAATCCTCAACACCATCGAAATGTATCCAAGATCAAATCCTCAACACCATCGGAATGTATCAAAAATCAAATCCTCAACACCATCGGGATGTATCCACAATCAAATTATAAAAACATTCGGAATGTATCCAATAATCAAATCCTCAACACCATCGGAATGCATCCAAAATCCAATTCTCAACACCATCGGAATGTATCCAAAATCAAATCCACAACAACACCGGAATGTATCCACAATAAAATCCTCAACACCATCGGAATATATCCACAATCAAATTCTCACCACCATCAGACTATATCCAAAATCAAATCCTCAACGCCGTCGGAATGTGTCCAAAATTAAATTCTGAAAGCCATCGGAATGTCTCCAAAACCAAATCCTCAACAACATCGGAAAGTATCCAAAATTAAATTCTGAACTTCATCGATTGGTATGCTAATTATCCATTATCACAAATATAGATATGTATATATCAATCGATTTACTCAAGGTTTCAATAAATATTTGACAGAAATTGATTTTGTCATTGGCTGTTAAAATGTACACCATTGTTAAATAAATTTTTATTAAAAAAAAAAATCCAAACTTGGAAAAGAACCTATGGAAACTTAATATCATGGTTATTTTTTGCACATTAGGAATGCATGGTGATATAATATCAATAATTCAATATTTATAATTATTCTTTGTTTCCCTGTTACCAAGATAAAACATTTAATAAGCTAACATTTTTTCCAGAATTCAGTATAGCGTCTATGGTTACCTGGTAATTTTATTCCTATCGAGGAGAAGCACGTTAAAATTAAATAGCTAGTAATTTGTTATGCATGCTTTCACGGTTTGATTACATTAGATTAAACATAATTTATTGCTTAATATTCTAACAATTAGATTGGACACAAATTATGTCAACTTACAAAGGTGCTCTCCACATAATACATAATTACAATTGTGCATACGTCAACAATAGTAGAATTCCATATACAACATTATAAATTCGTCTCACTTATGAAAGATGGGGAAAAAAAACAGAATGAAAAACATAAACAAAATACAAAACAAAACGCATGAAATTATATAATATAAGCATTCTTAGCCATACTTGTATGTCAAATGGAATCTTAGCCATACTTGTATGTCAAATGGAATCTTAGCCATACTTGTATGTCAAATGGAATCTTAGCCATACTTGTATGTCAAATGGAATCTTAGCCATACTTGTAT
>MJUT01052560.1:2841-13561 GCA_002080005.1 Gigantidas platifrons | reverse complement strand
GAGTTGTTGCCCTTTTTTCATCAAATTTTTAAAATTTTAATACTTTTCATCTAATATTTCAAAAACTCTCAGAGATAGATGATAAGTTTAAACTGCAAACATGTTCAGTATGTCAAGATCTATCGACCAAGATGGCCCCCACAGCCGAACTTAGCTTAACATAGGACCCTATGGGAAATTCACATAAACATCTTCTTGTCTGGAACCAGTTGCTCAATTGGAACCAAACTTTGATAAACTATTCATTGGCTGGTTCTCTTCCAAAATTGTGTCTGGTGGTCCCGCCCTCTGACCAAGATGGCTGCACAGCTGAACTTAGTTTAACATAGGACCCTATGGGAAATTCACATAAAAACCATCTTGTCTGCAACCAGCAGCTCAATTAGAACCAAACTTTGATGGAATAGTCATTCGATGAAGCCGCTTTGATCCAGGTGGGCGATTACAGGCTCCTGTGAGCCTCTGATTGATGGAACTTGGCTATAGATTATTTTTATTCGCATGATAATATCTCATCCTTCAAATAATTCATCATGTCAGAATAAATTGTAATTTTCATAAACTTCATCAGTCAAAGCTAATAGGCCATGGGATGAGATAGCCTACCGTGATTTCATTCCACAAGTCGCCGACGTTTTAGTCGAGGAAAATGTTGCAGGTTTGACTGAAAGTGATGATGAATTCGACGATGTTTTATGATTGATTGATTGGTGCTTAACGTCCAGTGATCAATTTTTCAGCTATATTATACTCGTTGATTGATAATGAAGAGGAAGACTAGTGAGTACTGTTTTACCAATTTTCAATACTGTTTGGCCATTTGCAATACTCATTGTTCAAGTCATTTGTTGAAGAATGAAACTGAAATATGAAATATTGAGTATATCATGTATATTTGTCCCAGTTTTCAAATAGAGGAATGGGTGGAATTTGGCTAAAATGGGCATCATAATATGCATATATGAGGGTTAATGGTTTTTAAAATAAATGCTAATACATTCAGCATTCAGATAAAAGTATATTGATTGGACAAAAATTCCCATAAAGCAGCTTAACCTGGCCAATAAGGAATATTCTGTAGAAATTCGGAAATTCAGAAATTACCCTTTTTTCATGTTTTCTGAAATTGGTAGAATTTAAACCCTCTTAGATGATGTTCATATGATTTGCTTAAAGAAAGAATTGAAAGATCTTACAGGGCAAATAAATATTTCACTCTGCCCGACAATGTTCCTAAGGAAATAAACCGAGTTTCATCAAATTTTACGGTTTTTGTTTAGAGGGGTAGGACTAATATTTTCCTATTTTGTTAATCAGTAGGTAGAAGGAACATAATTATTCCCTTTTTCCATTGTTATAGCTCAGATACAAAAATCAATCGCCATTATGATGCGGTATCGTTTATTTTATTAGTAAAATTAAGATATATGCAGAATCCTGCGAAAATCTGCAAAATTGAAAACATCCCATTTTTCAAGTATTTTGACCACAAATATCACTTCATAAAGGATTACTAGTGCTTGATTTATTAAATGTGATATATTTGTTTGGTTTAGCATAAAAAAGATTGCAATTTAGTACGAAATATTTTTTTTTATCTAAACCTTTAAGGGAAAAAATGTCTTTTTTTGTCATTTCAGGAAGGGGGAGGGGTAGGTTTTTCACGTCTGACAAAATTTGATAGCCACAAAGTGCATATATCTTGTATTCAATTGAAAGTTAATACTATCATCTTTCATTTGATACCATATTGATATACTTTCAAGACTGTTTAGTATACATTTAATGCTCGCAAAGACAAAAATTTTAAAAAATAAAAAATCCTCGAAAAGCTGCGGCAGGGTGTAAATATTAGTTCATCCCAAAATTTTCAATGCTAACATGTTTTTTCTTCAAGAGGATATATAGGAGGACTTAAAACAATATGTTAACATGGAAGGTGAGGGTGTACGGGGGTTATGCTAGCCCACGGAATAATACTGATGAGAAAATATTATGCGATTTTCGGCAGGGTAAGGGGTAATATTTAGCCGTTAGAAGCCCTATACAGGATGGTACTAGAACAAATTATATTTTAAAATGTCTCCATAACATTACTTCACACGACAGATGTATAATTTGGTTGTCAATTTATAATATGAAAAAGATATTACGCGCTTTGGGCTGAATTGATCTAAAATCGACAAAATCATAATATTCCATTTTTCTGCAATCTACACTACAAAACATGTTTTTTGATGCTGTAATGGGTTTAATTTTCCGTAAATGCAATTGTTTTAATAAATTCATTATAAAAATATCATCAAAGTTGTGTAATATTTTGTCTATTGAAAACAAAAGGCGAAAAATCTCGTTTTTAGGCAATTTTATCAGGGGTAGGGATATGTTTTGTGCCTCCTACGTTTACTGAACTTCATAAAATATTAATAACTTGCATTCATTTGAACGATAATACAATCAGCTATCCACCAAACCCCTGTTTTTATATTCTAATAGTAGTTCATAAGCTACAAGACCTCAGCAACAGTGAAGAATGAAAAAATCTCAAAATACGGCAAAATTGTCGAAAGGAAGTAAAAAAGGTTCATCCCAAAATATTCAATGTTAACATGGTTTTTCTTTTCAAGAGGATATATAGGAGGACTTAAAAAATATGTTAACATGGAAGGTGGGGGTTGGGGGTGTTGAGCACGTGGGGTTATGCTAGCCCACGGACTATAACTATATCACAAAATTTAGAATAATATACTTTTTCATGATGATGTTACTTTCAATGGTGAAGTAATCTAAAGAAAATAAGTTCGCAGGCGACACATGTCTTCCCTGGAAGACTTACCACTAAGTCGTATAGCTAGCATGCATGGGTGATTGTTATCGTATGGTTAGCATGCATGGGGTGGCTCTTATCGTATGGTTAGCATACATAGGGTGGTTGTTATCGTATGGTTAGCATGCATGGGGTGATTGTTATCGCATGGTTAGCATGCATGGGGTGGTTGTTATCGTATGGTTAGCATACATGGGGTAGTTGATATCGTATGGTTAGCATACATGGGGTGGTTGTTATTGTGTGGTTAGTATACATGGTGTGGATGTTATCGTATGGTTAGCATGCATGGGGTGGCTCTTATCGTATGGTTAGCATAGATGTGTTGGTTGTTATCGTATGATTAGCATACATGGGGTGGTTGTTATCGTATGGTTAGCATACATGGGGTAGTTGTTATCGTATGGTTAGCATACATGGGGTGGTTGTTATCGTATGGTTAGTATACATGGTGTGGATGTTATCGTATGGTTAGCATGCATGGAGTGATTGTTATCGTATGGTTAGCATATATGGGGTTATTATCGTATGGTTAGCATACATGGGGTGGTTGTTATCGTATAGTTAGCATACATGGGGTGGTTGTTGTTATCGTATGGTTAGCATGCATGGGGTGGTTGTTATCGTATGGTTAGCATGCATGGGGTGGTTGTTGTTATCGTATGGTTAGCATGCATGGAGTGATTGTTATCGTATGGTTAGCATACATGGGGTGGTTGTTATCGTATAGTTAGCATACATGGGGTGGTTGTTGTTATCGTATGGTTAGCATGCATGGGGTGGTTGTTGTTATCGCATAGTTAGCATGCATGGAGTGATTGTTTTCGCATGGTTAGCATACATGGAGTGATTGTTATCGTATGGTTAGCATGCATGGAGTGATTGTTATCGTATGGTTAGCATGCATGGGGTGGTTGTTGTTATCGCATGGTTAGCATGCATGGAGTGATTGTTATCGTATGGTTAGCATGCATGGAGTGATTGTTATCGCATGGTTAGTATACATGGAGTGATTGTTATCGTATGGTTAGCATACATGGAGTGATTGTTATCGCATGGTTAGCATACATAGGGTGGTTGTTATCGTATTGTTAGCATTCATGTGGTGGTTGTTATCGTATGGTTAGCATACATGGGGTAGTTGTTATCGTATGGTTAGCATACATGGGGTGGTTGTTATCGTATGGTTAGTATACATGGTGTGGATGTTATCGTATAGTTAGCATACATGGGGTGGTTGTTGTTATCGTATGGTTAGCATGCATGGGGTGGTTGTTGTTATCGCATGGTTAGCATGCATGGAGTGATTGTTTTCGCATGGTTAGCATACATGGAGTGATTGTTATCGTATGGTTAGCATGCATGGAGTGATTGTTATCGCATGGTTAGTATACATGGAGTGATTGTTATCGTATGGTTAGCATACATGGAGTGATTGTTATCGCATGGTTAGCATTCATGGAGTGATTGTTATCGTATGGTTAGCATGCATGGGGTGGTTGTTGTTATCGTATAGTTAGCATGCATGGGGTGGTTGTTGTTATCGTATGGTTAGCATACATGGGGTGGTTGTTGTTATCATATGATTAGCATGCATGGGGTGGTTGTTATCATATGGTTAGCATGCATGGGGTAGTTGATATCGTATGGTTAGCATACATGGAGTGATTGTTATCTTATGGTTAGCATGCATGGGGTAGTTGTTATCGTATGGTTAGCATGCATGGGGTGGTTGTTATCGTATGGTTAGCATACATGGGGTGGTTGTTATATAGTTAGCCTGCATGGGGTGGTTGATGTTATTGTATGATTAATTAGATCTACATGAAAAGTCGTCTGATTGCTATATATTTCATAAAAAGTTTAAAGGAGAACGAAACGAACTGATGATTTGGGGTTTTACAGAATTTAGAACTAAGAAAAAAAAAGAAAATATGACTTAGAATTTCTATCCATTATGACGGAATTCCAAAAATGATACTGGTATTCTATTCTATATGACGGAATTCCAAAATGATATTTTTGTTTTGATGCAGTTAAGCTGAACAGGTAAATCGGAATAGATGGAGTTACGTCACTGATAAGTGAAAAATGGCAGCCTGCATGCTTAGCGGGAAATTTAAAATCAATAAGATATAAACGTGCTTTAACATCAGTCCGTGTAATTTTTCATTAAAAAAGTCAAAATTTCATTTTTTTTTTTAGTTCTAAATTCTGGAAAACCCTAAATCATCTGTTGGTTTCGTTCTCCTTTAAAGATGATAAAGTGGTAATCATGAGTCCCAATTCTGAGGAGGGACAAAAACAAGCGATGGTGGACAAAATATTACACAGAATCTAAAGAAAAAAGCCGTGAACTCGGGTGCTCAAGAAGGATTGTTTGATTTTTGCTGTTTAACGCCACTTTCAGCTATATCATGGTTACCAGTTTTAGTACATGGTGGAAGAAGCCGGAGCACCACCAATCATGGGCAAGCAACTGGTAAACTTTATCTCTTGTAATCTACAAAGCAAGGCGAAACGCAAGCCATATTGGTGATAGGTAGTTGGATTACCTAACAACTCATACAAGCCTAACTCATTAAGTCACCAGGGCCCTCTGTTTTGTAGAAGGTTCATGTTTTATTGATATTATTTACATCTATTGGTGTCCAACATGATTTTGATGTATTTTTGCTGCAGAGGGTATAGAGATCCAGCTTCATTAGTGGCATTAACAATGCAAAATACATCAAAATCATGTTGTTGTTTTATCAATAAACAATTATTGCCTTCAATGGATTGTAAACATAAGAATTGTTAATCCTCAAGGGGTTGTTTCCTTCGGGCTAAAGCCCTCGGGAAAAACAACCCCCTTCAGGTTAACAATTCTGGATGTTTACATCCATTGAAGGCAATAATTGTTTTATTGCTAAAACAACAATATGTACCATATGTGATTTTAAGAAAGTTGACGTTCGGGGAACACACCGCTAATAAACCCTGAAACAACAAGCAAGAAAGAGGCAGATTTAAAACTAGAGCATATGTTAAAGACACGTTATATAATATGCAAAAACAGATTTAATTTTGTGTCAAATGTATGGCAACATAAAGAGAACAGGGTGTGCTCCAATACCAATAACAACAAGCCAATAACATTGGTGGGTATACACGTACGTAGAGGTGACATGTTGAGGTCGCCTAATCCACAGATGGGGTTTCAAATTGCCTCTAAAGGATATTTAAAAAGAGCTGTCGACTGGTATAGCAACAAATATAAAAATATAATATTTATTTTGGCATCAAACGGTATGAACTGGTCAAAGAAAAATATACCGCCAGATGTTTCAGTACTGTACCTAGAAGGAAATTCACACGCCGTAGACATGGCAATTCTAGCATTATGTGACCATTTTTATTATGACCGTGGGTACCTTAGGATGGTGGATAGCCTGGCTTGCTGGTGGTAATGTAACATACTACAAATGGCCTGCAAGAGAAAACTCAATATTTCGGGAAGCATTCGATGCAGAATACAAAGATTTTTTCTACCCAAAGCTTGTGATGTTTTCTCTCACACTTGAGTTGACCTATGATGTGTTCAATCAGACTTCGATAAGCCTATGGTGTTTTATATAAGACTTGGGTAAGCATATTGTGTTTTCTATTAGATTTGGGTAAGCATATGATGTTTTCTATCAGACTTTGGTAAGCATATGATGTTTTCTATCATACTTGGGTATGCATATGATGTTTTCTATCAGACTTGGGTAGGAATATGCTGTTTTCTATCAGACTTGGGTAAGCATATGGTGTTTTCTATCAGACTTTAGTAAGCCTATGGTGTTTTCTATTAGACTTTGGTAAGCATATGATGTTTTCTATCAGACTTTGGTAAGCAGATGATGTTGTCTATCAGACTTGGGTAAGCATATGATGTTTTCTATCAAACTTGGGTATGCATATGGTGTTGTCTATCAGACTGTGGTAAGCCTATGATGTTTTATATCAGACATAGGTACGCATATTTATGCCTCCCGCAAGCAAAGTTTGGGGGTATATAGGAATCACCCTGTCCGTCCGTCATTCCATGTACCTTGTAAGCGCAACTCCTCCTAAACGGCTTATTGGATTTTTATGAAACTTTACACACTTGTAGTACACTACCTGCAGATGTGCATGAAGGAGTATGGTTGCGGTCCAATATTTAAAGGGGGAGATAATTCAACTTATACTTTCACGAAAAAGGGGGGGCATGTACCTTGTAAGCGCAACTCCTACTAAGCTGCAAGTGGGGGTATCAATCAGTGAGGTCACTCACAGTTCTAGTTTTTATCAGACTTTGGTAAGCCTATGGTGTTTTATATCAGACTTGGATAAGCCTACGGTGTTTTCTATCAGACTGCGATAAGCCTATGGTATTATATATCAGACTTGGGTAAGCGTACTGTGTTTCCTATCAGACTTGGGTAAGCGTACTGTGTTTCCTATCAGACTTTAGTAAGCCTTTATTGTTTTCTATCAAACTTTGGTAAGCCTTTATTGTTTTCTATCAGACTTTGGTAAGCCTATGATATTTTATATAAGACTTACGCACGCATATTGTGTTTTCTATCAGACTTGGGTATGCATGTGGTGTTTGTTTTAATCAGACTTGGGTAAGTCTATGGTATTTTCTATCAGACTAGGGTAGTTCTGTGATGTTTTCTTTCAGATTAGAGTTAACCTATGATGTTCTATATCTGACTCCGAGAGGCCTATCCTATGTTTTCTGTCCGAAATGAGTAGACGTATGATATGTTCAATCAGACTTCGGTAAGCCTATGGTATTTTATATCAGACTTTGGTATGCATATGGTGTTTTCTATCAGACTTCAGTAATCCTATTGTTTTCTATCAGACTTCAGTAATCCTATTGTTTTCTATCAGACTTCAGTAATCCTATTGTTTTCTATCAGACTTCAGTAATCCTATTGTTTTCTATCAGACTTCAGTAATCCTATTGTGTTTTCTATCAGATTTCGGTAAGCCTATAGTGTTTTCTAAGAGACTTGGGTAAGCATATGGTTTTTTTTTCAGACTTGGGTAAGCATATGGTGTTTCCAATCAGACCTGGTTAAGCGTATGGTGTTTTCTATCAGACTTGGTTAAGCATATGGTGTTTTCTATCAAACTTCGCTAAGCCTATGGTGTGTGCTATCAGTCATGGGTAAGCCCATGGTGTTTTCTATTGGACTTGGGTAAGCATATGATGTTTTCTATTTGACCTGGGAAAGCTTATGGTGTGTTATATCAGCTTTGGGTAAGCATATGGTGTTTTCTATCGTAAGTCTATGGAGTTTTCTATCAGACTTCGGTAAGCCTATGGTGTTTTAAATCAGACTTGGGTAAGCATATGGTGTTTTCTATCAGACTTCGGTCAGCCTATTATGTTTGCTATCAGTCATGGGTAAGCCTATGGTGTTCTCTATCTGACTTGTGAAAGCATCGATGTTTTCTATCAGTCATGGGTAAGCATGTGGTGTCTTCTATCAGAATTTGGTGAGCATATGGTGCTTTCTATCATATTTTGGTAAGGTTATGATATTCTCCATCTTACTTGGTGAAAATTATAATATTGTCCATCAGACTTGGGTAGAAATGTGATGTTCTCTGTCGGAATTGTGTAGATATTGACAGTTTCTATCAGATTTAGGTAAGCCTGTGATATATTATATCAGACCTGGGTAAGACTTTAGTGATTTCCGGTACTCCTATGATGTTTTTATCAGACTCAGGTACACCTATGATGTTTTTATCAGACTCGGTACACCTATGATGTTTTTATCAGACTCGTGTACACCTATGATGTTTTTATCAGACTCGTGTACACCTATGATGTTTTTATCAGACTCAGGTACACCTATGATGTTTTTTTTATATCAAACTTGGGTACACCTAGGCTGTGTTTATCAGACTCGAGTACACCTATGATGTTTTTATCAGAATCGGATATACATATGGTGTTTCTATCAGACTCAGGTACACTTAGGGTGTTTTTTTTTATCAGACTCGGGTACACCTATGATGGTTTTTTTTATCAGAATTGGCTACACCTATGTTTTTTTTTATCAGAATTGGCTACACCTATGACGTTTTTATTAGACTCAGATACAGCTATGGTGTTTTTATCAAATTCGCTTACGCCGGTGATGTTTTTTTTTATCACACTCGGGTACACATATGATGTTTTTTTTTTTTATCAAACTTGAGTATACCTATGAAGTTTTTATTAGACTTGGGTAGACAATTGACTTCGGCAATCCTATTATGTTTTCCTCGTCTTCTATTATCAATGTAGCAAGCAGGGTTTCTACATCCCAGTGGCTGTCCATTATGATTATTGTGCGAGACATAATTATGGGTGGGGCCCGGGTGGCTCAATGAGTTAGGTCGCTGGATCTAACAACTCATACAAGCCTATCACCAATACGGCGTGGGTTCGCGCCCGGCTTTGTAAATTACAAAAAAGGGTGCACTCGACTCGCAGCCGCAAGTGATAAAGCTTACCAGTTGCTTGCCCATGGTCGGTGGTTCTCTCCGGGTACTCCAGCTTCCTCCACCACTAAAACTGGTCGCCATGATATAGCTGAAATATTGCTGAAAGTGGCGTTAAACACCAAAAATTCAAATTCAAATTCAAATTCATAATTATGGGAAGTACACAAACATCATGGTCAAAATGGAGCTCGTAATGTGATAAAATAAGTTGTGATCCAAATAAGAATGATGGACGACAAGCATGATTCGTGTTATCTTCTGGAAACGATAAATTTGGGAATTAGTATCGTAGCCAAAAACTAATATATCCTGTATATCATTACAGATGTGCCTCCTTATAATTTGTAATGGAACGATATTTTATTACAACACTATTTCACTCAGGTGTGTATTTTGTCCTGTTCCAGTTAAAGGCCTTTATCAAACAGAATCATACAATTTACATGTAATGCAGTTATTCGTATTTAAACCACACAAGGACATTTATGTTTTTTACACCATGCGAAATATTATATAATAGCAAACCAATATGGCGGGCTATGCAACTGACAGCAATCAAAATGGAGATTTATCAAGTACGATAAACATGCTGCTTGTATTTTATTTTAATTTTTTTAGTTCAGAGGAGATGTCGCTAGAAGAAAAAAACTCGTGTTGAATAGTATATGTCAATAAAGAGAATGTGCACGCTTTTTGAATTTGTTTGTTTTTTTACCACATTGAGACATTGTTGTTTTTCTGACGTTTGTGGAAAAGGAGGGGGAGCTATTGCAAAATATTAATTGAAAGCTCCATTGACGTGCTATACAACTGACAACAACCAAAATAGGAATTAATCAAGTACGATCCACGTGCTATCTGTCTAATATATATATTTTTTCTCGATCGACAGTTCAGACGCTAGAAAAAAAAATACGTTGAATATTTTCTGTCAACCAGGCAAACAATAAATTATGCAATTGACAGAACGTATTTTCAAAGCCCCGGGATGGTAGTTCCCTTTAGATTTAAGAGAGTGCGGTCAATTTTTGTGTATTTTTTGTCATTTAGGGATATAACTGGAAAAGCGTTTTTGTTTTTGCGATTATCCTTCTGTTTTCAGGTTGGGCGGAAGTCGCTATTGCGCATGCGATAAATTAATTGCCAACCCCATTGACTGGCGTCCGAAGTCTAATCATTTTGCTGTTAGTGTTAGTTAAGTTTATATTCAACTGACAACAACCAAAATAGGGGTTTATGAAGTACGATGCACATACCACCTGTCTAGTATAAAATTGTTTTTCTCGGTCGACAGTTCAGATGAGATGTGGCTAGAAAGAAAAAAACTTCGTAGTATAGTAGAATAGATTTTACATATAATTGGACACAATT
>MJUT01052548.1:0-54488 GCA_002080005.1 Gigantidas platifrons | reverse complement strand
ATCAAAGGACAGACAGTACTTACAGTGGCCAAAAATTACAAATGTACAAATACGAATCCTACTAATAACAGGGGATGAAGAAAAGGTAGGTAGTTACTGCTCCACATGTGGCACCTGTCCTGTTACTTTTCTTACAAACCCGATAATACGTTCTGAATGAGGACTATGATTACGAAAAACGGAACATATCCTAGGTAATTTGGGACACAGATACTCCATAGTGCTTAGCTAGAGTGGTGGCGACCGTAATACTTTCGAAATGATGGTTTCCTTTAGTAGAAATATCTATCTGGAATATCTGATCAACTGAGAGATATATACTCCATATGCAGATGATGCTGGAATGTTGCTACATATTATTTCATTTATTGGATTGAATCTTGTTACCTAAGTAAGTCCATGTTTTACATATTCAGTCTATATTTCACAAGATACTTATGACTTATGCGCTGCTGTTATAAGAAGAGGATTCAGAAACCGTAAATCGAAAAAGAAGAGGCAACACAACATTGGTCAAAAGAACAAACAACGATCTACAAAACATTACACAGACAACTAAAGATCGAGCAACACGAACTCTACTAAAATTCGAAGATGAACTCATATGTTCCGCAATGGTAAGAAGGTCCTGCTCCTCATTTGTCACTCGTCATTTTACTGATATTTCCGCGGGAATATAGATATAAAACGTGCCATATTTGTTATTGACAATCAAATACCTGTGCAATCAGTGCCTATCAACACTTTTACGTTTTGAAATAAAACTCAGCTCATGGCAAGGTGTAATCGATACAACATTATGTGATAAGGTTCGTCAGTTACTTGTGGCGGGTTGGCAATTTTTTCCGGGTCCTCATGCTTCCTCCATCAATAAAACTGACCGTCACGATATAACTGAAATTTGTTATAAGTGGTGTTAAACACCATAAACCTCAAATTGTTTATTTGAATATTTTAAATATCGTTTAATATATCAAAGTAATAACATGGTTACTGAATAGAATCCATTTAAACATTCTGCGGCCTAAATGTTCATCCCTATGTCTTGAAATATTCATACTTTACATGTTAATTCAATTATTATTCCCAATCGATGGTAATCAAAATTACAATAGTAAGTTTTATTTTTTTGCTGTTCAGCAACTCCTAGCTGTTGATGCGTAGTATTAACTGTATAAATTAGCGTACCAGGTGAAGGTTATTCCAGGGACACGTGCGCTCTACATTCAATATATACTTTTCTATGTATAAGATACAGTTCAATTGAAGCAAAAGAATGCGCCCGTGTTTGATAAAACGTGTTTCTTATTCCGCATTCGTACTCAGATGAAGGTCTTTGTGCTAATAATGATGTTACAAGTTATAAAATAAAAAAGGTCGTGAGAACCGTTTTGTTTGCGGTCGAGATTACCTACTTTTCCTATTACAAGAAGAGTTTGAAGATACCAAATGGATAATCAGAATCCGTAAATTGAAGAAGGACAGACAAAACAATGGCCAAAAGAAAAATGACAAAAGGACAAACAAGGATCTAAAAAACATACACATAAAACTAAAGATCGATATTTGTCAAATTCTTGATCGTTCATAAAAAGAAATGCAAAAACAACGGCCTGTAACATTGGCCTGTATCAGAGATCTCTAACAGCGGTATGTAGGTATATGTTATCTGAATATGAATTGATTGATACCGAACAGATCAACCTGCTGAGCCAGAATATGAAGTTTGCTGGCGAGTGAGTGAAGCGAACGAGTCACAAACTTCATATTCTGTCGAGTAGCCTGATATTTTTCAGTATCAATCATATTCACATTCACTGACATGTTTATCATCCTTAAATCAAACATAAACATGGATATATGGTACATCAATAGGTTTCGATATTTTTATTTTCGCGGAAAAAATCACATAATTCAAAATATTTATCCGCACTCACTCCTTTAGGCCAAATACGCTTCAATACATAGTTCGTAGGTAATTTGCATATATATCATTCATTATTGCAGTGAATGGTGGATTTTATAACGTAACTTGATGAACATTAAACAAAAAAAGCATTGTTCAAAGACAATGATTTAAAATAATGAAAATTTAAATAATCCACTCATTTTCATTAGCGGTTTTTGCTTACCAATTCCGTTCCGACCTTGGTGATGACGTTAAAAAAAACGTATTTCCAGCAAAGCTTGTTAAGCATTGTTTCAAGTACATTTTTGTAGGACGATGTTTGTTGATATTGCTGACACGACAGTTCCTAATTTGATTTATGCTTTAAAAAATGAAATGTTTACTACCTAATGGTGTTGAGGAATTTTATTTACTTTTGTCATCTTCACAGTAATCATTGTTTAAATGTTGGGAGAATTTGATGATAACTCCTGCTGACTGTTGATAAGGCCTGCTCAGCTCACGCGGACTTTGATACGAGTTTTGCTTATGGAGTCAGCAGGTAGATATAGCGTGTGGGAAGGATGATAACTGATATTAGAGGCTTGTTTATAATAGCACCGCTGAGGTATTATTGTACAATTAACCATAGTATTCATGAACATTGCTTTTGCATATTGATACTATACTGTATGTATTATCTGGATCTGTTTATGCTTGCAATGTATTCATATAAGCAATCAGTGAGCCTTTACTATTTCAATTAACACTGATCAATTATAAACAAATGTAATAGAAATAAAAATAATATCTTGATAATTTAATGGACGGATTCATGTTGTTTTTTGAATGGTACATTAATTTTATTTGTTCCCTTTATACAATGGAAGAGTAAGTGGTCGATAGGAGATCAACATCCGAATCCTGTACATCCAGATTACAACTGCAGGGTACGCAACAGGGCATCTGTAGGAAGAAGAGTTTGAAGATACCAAAGGGGAAATCAGAATCCATAAATTGAAGAAGAACAGACAACACAACGGCCAAAAGAAAAAGTACAAAAGGACAAACAACGATCTAAAAAACATACACAAAACTAAAGATCGAGTAACAAGAACACCACTAAAATCCGGGGGTGAACTCAGGTGTTCAGGAAAGGTAGGCAGTTCCTGCTCCACTAATGGCGTCCGTCGTAGATCAAGGAGGACAACATGTCCCACCCAGGAGAGGACCACTCCATCGTCCATCTGTTCAGCCAAGATCAGTACAAGAGGAAAAGGGTCAGCAAATGCTTCAACAGGAAGTACAACATCATTTCATTCTGTCAATAGCGGAGTGTTGGGTTATAGTGTCTCTCCTGTACGGAGGCGAAAATGAAGTCAACAGTTACTTGTACCAGATATTGTGAAAGAATGTTGGTCCCAGACTTAAAATGGTATATCAAGCTCAACTACCTGACGTATCACCTGCTGCACCAACAAACAAAACAGTTTACAGCCCAATGCATATACTAAAGAAAGATCTGTGATCAAGGATGACGATATACATGTAGTCGCATGTTAATATGATCCCTGTGTTATTTACAAATACACCTTTAATGGTCACCTTTTCAAATGAGTTGGACTGAATATTTATATTTCGATCACTAAAAGCCAACATATTGAATGTAGAACATATATATAGTCAAAATCTTATCTTGCCAAAAGAATCACAAAATTATCTACAAATGAAACCAATTTTACCTTTCATTTAAAACCAAGGGTTGTTTTATTAATATTAAATTGCATATATCGCCAGGGTTGTATAAACTGTAACGGTACGCACCCTTCAGCCCTATGTTCTTAATTGGTTTAATAAAGTTGGCAACTCTATATAAAGTTTTTAACATAAAGTTGTTCCAAAATAAAATATGCCAAACCCTGAAGTGCCTCAATCTAGATTTAGCAAAAATCACTACTTGTGGGAAATGGCCAAGTGTAGTTTGTTTTCTCACAAATCAATGGAGGTCAATATAGAGATGTAAGTTAGAATTTTCTCCAATTAAAATAAACTAAAAGTTTCTTTAAATGACTACCCTGACAAACGACTAGAGTTATTAACGCAACTTTCAACAATATTTAACAAATTGTTCATGGTACTGAGGGCCATATGGCAGTTTATGGACCGGGATGTCACCCACAAAATATTATATGGACCGAATCGAAGCTGAGGTCCATATAGTATTTTGTGGATGACAGACCGGTCCATAAACTGCCATTTGGCCCGAAGTGCTGTGAACTATTTGTTATGCATATTATACTTCGTCTCCAAAAACAAGCCCAAGTTTCTCCCGAAATAAAGAATCAAAGAACCTGGAAATAAATTTGACGTCATAATGGTGAATCCAAAGGAAGACGTTATACGGACCGGGTCCGGTCTAATATACTGTTATATGGACCGGCTGGCTAACAAAGACAAATAGGGAAAATATAAACGTAAAGTATAATATTTATATATATTATACTTTACGTTTTTATTTTCCCTATTTGTCTTTGTTAGCACAGCCTGTCAATATAACGTTATATGGACCAGCAATGGACGCCTCGTTTTCGAGTCTTTATTTCGGGAGATAATTGGGCTTGTTTTTGGACGCGAAGTCTAATATAACAAATAATTCACGACACTTTGGGCCAAATTGCAGTTTATGGACAGGTCTGTCACCTACAAAATACTATATGGACCCCAGCTTCGCTTCGACCCATATGATATTTTGTGGGTGACATCCCGGTCCATAAACTGCCATATGGCCCTCGGTGCCATGAACTATTTGCTAAATAGTTATATCGTGGTGGTCTGTTTTATTTGTGGAGGAAATCGGGGAAAACCACCGACCTGAAACAAGTTACTGACAAACTTAACCACATAATGTTGCATCGAGTACACCTCGCCATGAGCAGGATTCGAACTCACAGCGAGGCCCCTAATACTGATAAGCTTGTCACCAAAATGATGTTAAATTGATAAACACAAAAGTTTAATATTAATTTTTACTGTTGTCCATTACCTTTAGAAACTCGAATTTAAAATCAGTGTCGGTAATCCTATGGTTGGTTGGTTGGTTTTATGGTGTTTAACGCCATTTTCAATAATATTTCATCTATATCGTGGCGATCAGTTTTATTGGTGGAGGAAATCCGAGTACCCGGAGAAAACCCTCGACTTGTCGCAAGTCACTGACAAACTTTATCACATAATGTTGTACACCTCTCCCTGTCGTGATAGGCACTGATTGGATCACAGGCATTTGACCGATGGACCCTAATTTCCCCGTGTTTGTCACGGGGTACGTATTTTCAGGGCTAGTAACGATGTAAGGCCTCTATTTGTGGGTCCTGGGTCCACATGGATACTAGAAAAATACACAAGGTAAGAAGCAAAATCACTGAAAATGGCGGCGTACTGCTAAATTTCTTATTATTGTCGATTTCCGTGATTTCTGAAAAATAAACGGATGGAATGCACTAACCTTGTGGACCCCAATCAGCTGCTGTGCCACTGGTTTACTCTCATATTCCTACTATTTTGCATATATACCACCGACTATCTGTTCCCAATTGGTCAATTCTTTTCCTGAAATTCGCCTCACCGTTATTGGTCTATTTTGGATTCTCTATGGCAAAGGATTGATATGTGTTCACCTGTTGTTGCTATACCTACCATGTAATTAAACAAGATATTTTATTCTTTTTTTTTTCTAAGTTTGAAATAGTCCGCCAAATGAATGCATTTGGTAAGCCAGATTTGTTCTTCTAAAGACACGTTGGAGTCCCAGAGAATCCAAAATAGACCGATAACCGTGAAAAATATATTAACCCCCTCTTTTATTTAATTATTCATTATTCAGTTTACTTACTAAAATTATCCTTAATGATAGTTATCCATCCGGAGGCAGATATTTTCTCAGAATTGCAACTTCCTGAAATATCTAACTGACACTCCATTGTTATATTACTGTAACTAGCGGCACAACATTTAACACTAGACCGACATTTTGTGATACACTGCGTTAGTGACACTGAATTCTGTATTGTAACATCGTTGCTTATTGTGAATGTTATATTGTTATATACTGTAAAAGTGTCTTCACAAAACTCAGCACGAGTCGTCCAAATCCCTAGTTGTAGAAGAACAATTATTTTCCCGAAACAATAATAAAATGGACTATCTGCTTTCTGAAACATGTTATGCCAAGTGACTGATGTGTCAAAACAGCTATTTCAACTAACAAGAGTCATCACAATTCCTAGTCGTATAATTAAAAAAAGAAATATTCTTTAAGCTATACGATTGATGTATCGTTCCAACAAGTATTACACAAACATTCCAAATACAGCCATACATTCCTTTATGTACAATACAGACAAACAAGTTTTAAGTTAGCAACTCGTAAACATAATATTTAAAGAAAAACGTTTAATTATGGATGTTAGCACCATATTCAACACGTCCGTCATAATCACTGATTTTGCATAATTATGATTTCAAAATGACATGATGGCTAATTATACTATATTGTACATTAATATACTAAATAATCAATACCATTCCCCACTGAGCACTTTAACTATGTCTATTGTTAATTGACAAGAGGGAGTGCCGGGATATAGAAGATTCAAAGATTCAAATATTTTATTAAAAGTCTCTCTTCTTTCATATATACATACTATTCACAATACTATCCTATTGAATAAAATACATTTTCAATGCTTTTAAAACCATTCTAGAAAAAACGTCTATATAAGAAGCACTATATACAGAGTTATGAGAGGTTGTTTTCTCATTTCAAAATATCTTTTCATTAAAACAGTTATATTTACATTATCAAAAAGCTAAATGAAAATACTCTTTATGAATAGAGTCTTAATATTAGAATTCAAATTTAAAAATGCTATATTCATGAATCTTTACGATATCAAAACCACTTTTATCACTTTACTTATACAAAAAACTTCTATGTCTAGCTAAAATATCACAGCAGGTTTTCTCAAATTTATAAAACATATTATCATTACCGAAAGTCTGAACATACATCAGAAGCATCTGAAAATAGAGTCTCTCTTAAGTCATCAAACAATGTACACTTCATGATTACATGTTTCTCATCCTCAATCTCATTATCATGATTATCACAAATATTACAGATTCTGTCAGTTGCATTTAACTTTTCATATCTACCCGTCTCTATTCTAATTGGTGCTACACCACATCTGAATTTACATAATGCACTACGATATTTTTTTGGCATAAACAATTCAACATATTTCTCAGTACCAAGCTCATTTTTAAACAATTTATATGTACGTAGTTTTTACCATCAGCTAAGGCATCACCATTAATACACAATTCATTTTGAAATTTTTCAAAATTATTGCATTCCAACAATCTTATATATGATTTACACAAAATATTGTCTGTATTACAATAACAATCCAAATCCTTATCTCTAAGGTGATTTGACACTCTAAATTTCTAGTGTTTGTACTCTACTAGTTGTTCATCTATTGGCCCATAAAAACACCTTTTTATTAAGTTGTGTACTATCCATTTTTGAACATATTTGCCAGTTTCTCAGAACACATGACCACTGTCTAATAATGGATGGCTTCCATCCCATATCACCAATAACAGATAGATTAGGAGTGTATTTACCTACTCCTAAATAAAACCTCATAACTCTATTTTGAACAGAATGAATACGAATATTCTTTGGTGTCCCAAATAGCTGCACCGTAATTAATAATAAACCATACTAAACAGTCATATAAAGTTGTATATGTATTAATCCAAGTGCTCTACTAGCTGACATAGCAACAGCTTTAGCCATAACATTATAATCTAAAAATTCAGTAATAACTAGTCCAAGGTAATTATACTTTGTTACAATTTCAATAGTAGTATCACCAATATGAAAATCTTTTCACGTTACAATTCTAGACTGATTTCTTAAATGTACAATTTTTTGATTCATCATAATTAACCTTTAGATCATTCTTGCAACACCATGTATTCAAAACATCTAAAAGTAATTGCAACTCTCTTTCATTTTCTGGTAAGAAAACAACATCAGCAGATTACAATAAAATACAAACTTTTTCATCACCAATTTGTATTCCAATATTAAGCTTTTTAAGTTCTTCAATCAAGTCATTGATAAAGAAGCTAAACAATAAGGGAATAACTTACATCCCTGTTTAAGACCTGCATTAACATCAAACCAATCTGTATACAGATTATTTAACTTTACACAACAGTGTACCATACTATAAATAGACAATAGTGTTCTTAACATTGTCCTACTTAAAGCTAAGTTCTCTAGCTTATCAAACAAAATGGTTCTATTTATTTTATCATATGCTTTTCTAAAGTCAATAAAAACTCCAGAAGTGCTGATTTTTTTAAGTTGACGAGTTTCTATAATATAAGTCAAAGTAGACAAGTGATCAACAGTACTTCTGCCTTTCCTAAAACCAGTCTGGTCTTCTCACATCAGACCTTTATCATCTACCTACTCACTGAGCCGATCGTTGAGTACACCACAGTAAACTTTGTAAGCAGATGGTGCATGAGTTATTCCCCTATATGATAACGGATTGGTGCGATCAGAAGTTGAGCACTTTGGAATTGGTGCTATGATTCCTTTAGACCACAATGAAGGAAGAATTCCAGAATTAAAGCACATATTACATATTTTGTGCAAAATACAAAAAGCAGCATTAGTTTTTAAGCAATTCTACCGGCACCTTATCAACACCGGGTGCTTTACCATTTTTCATATTATTCAAAACTTTGATGGTTTCATCACATGTAATTTCATAATCTAAATTATCGTCGTGAATATTTTCGTTATTCATACTATTTTCACAAGTAACATTTGACTTATTTAATAAATCACAGAATGATCTTTTTTCATGTATTTAAAACTATATGTCTACCACATGTAGTACGGCCATCATCCTGTACTACTTCCATAGGAATCTTATTTAATCTATCATTTCCAACTCCAATTTTTCCTATATATTTCCAAAAAGACCTTGTATCAGTTGGCCTCAAGTGCTCAATTTCGATTTGACGGTTATATGCAAATTTCCTTTTCGCATGTGAACGCAACTGTCAAAATTCTTCCGAAGCCTGATATATAAATGATGAGAGTTTTGTTAATCCCTACCAGATGATTTTAGCCACTTTTCTTCTGCCTCGCACAAATTATTCCATAGCTCAGTTAGTTCTGAATTCCACCATTCTTTTCGTCTCCTCCTTCTTTTATTACTAACCCCCTCCCTGTGTTTCACAGTTTTCTTTGATAATTTATTTTCCATTTCATCTTTAATTATGGTGACAAAATTGTCCTATAAGGTATCAATGTCAGTTTGGGTCTTTTCAGATGCATTAATATTATCCAATAGTTGATCTATTTAACATGTTGTATTGTCACTAGCCATCCAATCATTATGTAACTGCTTTGTGTTAAAAATAGTTTAATGTTCAGTTTCTATTTGATTATCACCAATGTCTGTATATTGCTTACAAATATAATTGAGATCTACTGTCCATTATAGAACGGAATGGGCAGGGACAATATAGAAACACGGAGGTCACTTCCTACAGACGTGCCACTAGTTTATTAATAACTTCCGGCGGGTCATTGGTTTTTTCCAGGTACTCCCTTTTTTAACAAAACAAAATCGAGATATACTGCCCATTTTAGAAAGGAATGGTTAGGGACAATATAGAAACACGGGTGTCACTTTCTACAGACGTGCCACTAGTTTATTAGTTGCTTCAGGCAGGTCATTGATTTTCACCAGGTATTCCTTTTTGTTTACGCCACTTTCAACAATATTTCAGTCATATCGTGGCGGTCAGTTTAATTGGTGGAGGAAACAACAGACCAAACGCAAGTCACTGACAAATTTTATCACATAATGTTGTATCGACTGTGGCGTAGCAAGGGCTTAATGAAGAGAACGCACAAAATATTTAGCGACGAACGGTGTGTGGGGCCCTGAATTAAACGATTTGAGATGATAATTTCTACATGAAAACAAAATTGTAAAAAAAACGTAATACTTTATTTACATGATTGAACAGTAATGAGTTACTAAAGAACGATGGTGTGCTTAGAATTAATTAACTTGTGTATTTCGAATCTAATATCACTCTTTCATCAATCACCTAATTATTAATACAAACTAAGTTTATCCTCCCTCACTGATAAGTGACCTCAACCGATTTTGGCTATGCTGTTTAGGCCCTTTGGTTGTATATGCTCCCAAATACCTTATTTTGGCTTTCGATTCTGAGCGTACCTGATGAAGGTTATTTCAGAAACGCGTCGTGTGCACTAAATTTGATATCTACGTTTTTATTGCCTCATTACATTTTTCAGTATCAATAATTTCAAGTTTCTAAATGTTGCGAGTGATTCATATATATATATTCTCCTTCAGTTGCCCGTAGGTTACGATATTTCTCCACTCAAGAGAGTTAAATCGTCAGGCGAGTGGTTAAGATTTTTAATTTAACTCTCGAGAGTGGAGAAATATCGTAACCCACATTGGCAACTGAAGGAGAATTTGTTTCTCCCATTATTAAAAATGAACTTTATTTCAAAAGCCGTAAAACGAGTCAAACGAGTCAAATGCGGGGAAAGGCACGATACATTTTAATCCTCTAGAGGATTACAGATTTTTCCACCACTGTAATAATGGGAGAAATTAAGGTTATCAATGTCAAGAAACAACTACAATGTCTCCATGTTGTGTTGTTACTTACCATTCGGGTGGAATTTATCAAAATTGCAGATCGGTCATGAAAATGAGCATACGGTTTTACTGGTCTTAGAAACAAAATGGTCGCTTACAATATCCCACGATATAACTGAAATATTGATGAAAGTGGCGTTAAACACCATAACCGTAGAAGTTGAAGTTCACATCTTCTATTTAAGGAATCTTAATAAGCATGCTATACAAGTATATAATCTGTTCAAAAATTTAACATATTCCTTATAATTTAATTTTTACTACAAAATTTTATGATTCCTGGATTTTAATTACGATTATTTCATGGGNATTCTTCTTCAGTTGCCCGTAGGGTACGATATTTCTCCACTCAAGAGAGTTAAATCGTCAGGCGAGTGGTTAAGATTTTTAATTTAACTCTCGAGAGTGGAGAAATATCGTAACCCACATTGGCAACTGAAGGAGAATTTGTTTCTCCCATTATTAAACATGAACTTTATTTCAAAAGCCGTAAAACGAGTCAAACGAGTCAAATGCGGGGAAAGGCACGAGAGATTTTAATCCTCTAGAGGATTTCAGATTTTTCCACCAGTGTAATAATGGGAGAAATTAAGGTTATCAATGTCAAGAAACAACTACAATGTTTCCATGTTGTGTTGTTACTTACCATTCGGGCGGAATTTATCAAAATTGCAGATCGGTCATTAAAATGAGCATACGGTTCTACCGGTCTTAGAAACAAAATGTTCGCTTTCAATATCCCACAATATAACTGAAATATTGATGAAAGTGTCTTTAAACACCATAACCGTAGAAGTTGAAGTTCATATCTTCTATTTAAGGAATACTTAATAAGCATATATACAAGTATATAATCTGTTCAAAAATTTAACATATTCCTTATAGTTTAATTTTTAATACAAAATTTTATGATTCCTGGATTTTAATTACGATTATTTCATGGAACTATTTTAATTTGTCGTTGGCGAATGAATATGTTGGCAACGTCACAATACCAACCCATGTTATCTTTTAATCAAGTAATACAAATTTAAATGTTGCTCATTCATGACTTATGATAGGGTAACTAGATTAACACGACATGTGCCACTAGAGGAGCAGGAACTGCTACTCTTCCGGAGCACATGAGTTCATCCCCGGTTTTAGTGGGGTTCGTGTTACTCGATCTTTAGTTTTATGTGTATATTTTGTAGATCGTTGTTTGTCCTTTTATACTATTTCTTTTGGTCACTGTGCTGTCTGTTCTTCTTCATTATACAGATTCTGATTACCCCTTTTGTATCTTCAAACTCTTCTTGCTTTAGACGGATCAGCCAATCAGATTCCAATATTCACATCCAATTAAATAATTGTTGATTGTTAACGATTGTTTTTCGATTAGTATGAGCCCTATCAATATCAACTAACAATTGTAACAAATGATTATACTTAATAAATAAACAATCAAATTGTAATTGAATAATGTATGGACGTTATTATTATTGGTATCACTTGACAGGAATCAACAAAGGATAATACTTCGTCCTGTAAGCAGATTCAATATGAAATAACATAATCAAAAAGTGCATTGAGTAAAACGAGAATTGAGATTCCAATAACCGGTCTACCCTACGCCAAATGATTGTGTGTATCCCAAGAGGCTTCTCTGGATTGTCCATTCTTGATTATAGACAAGTTTGTTTTATCTTGTAAGGGTCTTGTAGCTGTGTTACAAATAAACAATAGAGAATACCGAAGGGGCACTAAAAAGATGAACAATCAAAAGAAACTAAGTTAATATAACATTTGTTCACGCTAGATATAGATAAAATACTGTTAAAGTTGGCGCTAAACACAATCAATCAATCAATCAATCAATCAATCAATCAATCAATCAATCAATCAATCAATCAATCAATCAATCATCAATCAATCAATCAATCAATCAATCAATCAATCAATCAATCAATCAATCAATCAATCAATCAATCAATCAATCATTCAAACAATCAATCGATCCATCCATTCTTGATATAATGAACTTACACCTGACCATTACCATGACGTATTTCAACAACTCATTTTGTGCAAGGAGTGTCGTGGTCGCGGTCGCATGATAGTAACACGAAGGGTGCCATTAGTGGAGCAGGAACTACTAACTCGTCCGGAGTACCTGAGTTCACCCACAGTTGTTAAGGAATTCATGTCACTCGATCTTTAGTTTTCTATGTTTTTGTTTGCAGATCGTTGTTTGTCCTTTTGTACTTTTTCTTTTGGTCATTGTGTTGTCTGTTCTTCTTCGATTTACAGATTCTGATTATCCCCCTTTGGTATCTTTATACTCTCCTTACATCATACAGTACCTTTTATTAGAAAAGTAAATTTTTTTTTTTGAAAATTTGAAGAACTGCTTCTTACAACTTATTTATTGATGCTTGATAGTTTTTCTCGCGAGATTCGGGTTTTTTCCACCAATATGACCTCACAATAAATAGAACTAGAGGCCCACATGATTTTCATAGTACTGTTTGGGTTCAAGCAAGTTTGTTATTTCTGAAAAAAAAAATCATTAAAAAAAAATCCATAGTTACATAAATATAAAAACGCAAACATCTAATTTAATACACACGACGCCTTTCTGGAATAATTTTCTTCATGTACATTCATGGTCAAAGGGTGGTAAACCAATGATACACCAAAAGTAGCCCCTTTAAAAGAAAATAGTTCCTTTCGCTGTGTTGTATTGTGAAAAATACTGAATGGAATGGAATAATTAAAATTGATAATTGAAGTTAAATATAAAAAGATTTTCTTAGCCCAAATTTTATGGATTTAGTTGTATTTTAATACCTCTATGGATGATTTGATGCATGACATATAAATATTGAATTTCCCGGGGATTACAGAGCTATTTTTAATGTAAGTGTTTTCCCTAGCCTGCCATTGCACTGCAAAACTTTAAACATCCCCTGTTTCAGAAAATATATGGTCGTGAAAAGGTTAAACTTAAATAGCCAGGCAGGCTCGAAAAAAACACAATATCATCTAAGCTAATTGATAACATCAAAAATAACATTATATATTCATGACAATCTAAATAGGATAATTCCTTAGTGTATCAACTAACCATCAATAATGCTAGAATTCCATCAACTTATAATTAAGGTGAAGGACACGATATAACCACTTAAGATAAGATAATAGCAAATAGTGAGTGAGTGATCGTTGTTGAACGCCAACTTAGCAATCAGGTACGTTTCAGAAAATATATGGTGTTGGACTGAATTTTTTTTTTTTTTTACAAAATCTTGAAGAAATTAATTAGTGTGTTTATGCCCCCGCTCCACCGGAGGGAGGTATGCTGTTTTACCTCTGTCCGTCCATCCGTCCCTCCTTCCGTTCGTCCGTCCAAGATATTTTTCGTCGCATTTTTATCAGCAACTGTTGATGGCAGAAATCTGATATTGCTCACAAGCTTTATATAGGTAAGCCATATTGTGGGGAGCGTTTTTGGACCCGTCAGATTCCTACTTCCTGTTTACCGACTTAGTTGGTTTTTATGCACATTGAACATATATGCGGGGGTATCATAAGTGAGCTTTAGCTCACAGTTCATCTTGTTTCACCTAATAAAATACATGTGTTGTATTTGCTACTAACCACATCGACGGTGTAATGGTTAGCGTGTTCTCCTCGAGTGCGGTAGATCGTGGGTTTGATCCCCGATCAGGTCAAACCAAAGTCTATTAAATTGGTATTTGATGCTTCTCCGCTAAGCACGTAGATTTAAGGAGAAAAGGCAAAGACTGCTTGTATCGGAATCAGAATAATGTGTCCGAATAGGGCGGCATGTCTACCCGCGGACTATTGTTTCAGTGAGCTAGCATGATAACAATTTGACTATAAGCTTTTTGGTCTAGTAAAAAGTGGACCTCATCGTCATCTCGTTGAAAACAAACTTGTTCTCGCTATGATATGGCTGAAAAATTGATGCGTCGGCGCTAGACATCAATCACTCACTCACTCAAATAACGTCAGAATCCAACTATCACTAACATTACTATTTGTGTAGCAGATGATCCGACCTAATAACTCAGCCTCGATTTCGATCATTCATGACTTATCATCGTGCTTGTAACTAGATTAACACGGCGGATGCCACTAGTGGGACAGGAACTGTTTACCTTTCCTGACCACCTGAGTTTACCCCCGGGTTTTAGTTGGGTTTGTGTTACTCGATCTTTAGTTTTATGTGTATATTTTGTAGATCGTTGTTTGTCGTTTTGTATTTTTTCTTTTGGCCATTGTGTTGTCTGTTCCTCTTCGATATACGGATTCTGATTACCCCTTTGGTATCTTCAAACTCTTCTTACATGATACAAAACGGCTTTAATGATATCTTAAAAAGATATTTCATTTTCTCCACAGACAAGTATCTTTTATTTCTTTGCTAAAACTAGTTATGTGTTATGCCTGTGTGAGTTTAAATGTATTATATTAACATGTGCATCATCAACATTTTTATAGAAATAATTAAAAACACAGTCTCACACAGGATTTAAAAGATATGCCTTCACTTTGTGTGCATATTGCATACCAGACACATTTAAACCAAATATGTATAAGTTTGACACGTCTTTTCAGCGATCGAAGGGTCGTTATTATACTTCAACTTATTAAACTCTCAAATGGAGACTTTCTGAAAGCGAGAGCCGTAATCATTGATGATGAGTTGTATCGAGCAGTTCAATGCAAGAAATATGGAACATCTGTAATCGAATCTAATTAATTTCTTCTTAATGAAAAGAAGAAATTAATTTGATTATAAAATCGAAATATGTACAATGATTTTGCCCTCTATGTTTCATATATTCAAATATGTTTCATTAAAAACACCATAAGCTGTCCGACCTCGTCACTCCTGATAATATCCGCATTTACCTTCGGAAAATTTGTTTGAATATTATAAGTAAATTAAAAATTAATTGAAGAAAGATATTATAAGTCTTTTGATACATGATTCCAAATTACACCTAGGCGTTTGTTTCTGGCGTTATTTCTTAATTTGCTAAAGGTGCACACATTCCGGAAGCTTTCGAGGTCGTACCCGAATTCGGACATTTAATCACACATTGCTACTTCAGTATTTACAGATATACTGATTAAAATTTAAGGTATTATTTAATTAAAATAATTATATTTAGACATAGTGCACTTGGGACAGCACTCTAAATTATATTTATAATTTAAGGGAATTCGAAACAGACGAACCATGCTAAAATAATTTATATATAAACCGTGATCAACAAAACCAACATGGTATTTAGTTCACAGACATAAGTTCTCACAATTAAAGTTGAAGAATAAAATATAAATAGCATAAGAGGTAGAGACAAATATCACCCTAGATCTTAAATGTTTACCTTTATGATTTCGTGTTGATAGTACACTCTGAGAACAAACCATAATGGTATGCTGATTTATGAATAAAATACATAGAAATACATCTTGCATACTGCACAACTTTGACATAAAATTGACAAAATTACAAACAATGTTGTCGGTACTATAATTTCGTGATAAATACAAAAATCTGATCAGGAATCTCTGTTTTTTGTTGTTGTTGTTTTTGGTATTTTTTAGGTATAGTATACACAGATAGTCAGGCACAATGGGTTAATGTTAAGTACATTGTATATTAAGGATACTCTTGTTCACCTGGGTTTGTAAACCTTAGTATAAGCCTCCCATGTACAAGTATAAATGAAAATGACACTGTAAAATTATAATACTTTGAAACATTTTAGCAACAAATTAATATAAATAGATAAGCTAGATAATAGTTTTGGCAACATTGATAATGGCGTAAACAGAAGTGGTGTATACTATCTCTATATTTCAATTGAATTATGAAAAATACATTTTGTACTTTCCATGTCAAATTCTGTATTTTTATTATAGCAGAAATGCCTGCACAAGTAGACATGCAATAATAAAATATGTTTTGCCATTCACATTTTTGTACAACAACATATATAAGCAAGTACATTTTGTAGTTCTTTGTTCTAATTAATGTTTACTTGTACAAGTATGCATGTACATATCTATTTGACATGTTTCGAGTAAAGTTTGAATTACCAGGGATTTTCCCCTTTTAAAATAATATGCTTTACTTATATGGTTTGAAGTAAATACTGACAATATCTGGTCAGTTTTCCATAATGGCTTATTTTCTCTTTGAATAGATCCTGCACGAGGTTCCTTTTTGCTTTGCTAACAACATGATATATTAATAAAAGAATATAATGAACTTATTGAAGCATAATCTCTGGCTATAAATGGCTATTAAACTTTCTTGCACAGTTGGACCAACAAATTAAATAGCTAACCGGAGTACAACAATTCTTGGACAAGTTTTATATCTTTTGTTAATTATTTTATATAAATCTTCTACGCGGGATGATAATTGGTCCTCAATTCCATCTATAAACCAGTTTGCTATGCTCCGAGATAAGAAGCTTATTTGGGGGGAGGGTGTCTTCTCTTTTTTTTATATATACTGATAAAAAGCAGGAACAGATATGAACCTTTGTGTATGTGTATATATAATTGTTTGTTTCAATCACCAAGGAGAATTGGCAACATATTGTAAATTTGTATGCATTGTTCAAATATTGTGTATTAATATGTCATTAGTAATAATAGGATCTGTAAACCGTAGAGGATTAGCTGAAAAGATAAAAAGAGGTGATATTTTTTCTATTTGCAAAGAACGTTATGACATACTGTAACGGTCTTAACTGATATACATTGTTGTTTAGAAAATGAAAGTAATTGGCTTAGGGAGTGGGGATATATTGGTAAATATAGTAGTTATTCCAGCAGGAGCAGAGGGGTAGCAGTATTGTTCAAGAACTCGTTTAAATTTAAAATTAATAGTGAGATATTAGATACAGATGGAAATTTTGTCATTTTGGATATTACAATCCAAGATTACATGTTGACATTGGTAGCTGTACATGGCCCGAATGAGGACAACCCTGAAAATTTTCAGTCATTACAAAGTAAAATTTGTCATTTAAGATGAGAGGTGATTATCCGTTTTGTTGATATTGCTTGACTTTGTGACCACCGCTTTTTAAACTTTCATTTCATAATGATTGTGTTTGTTATATCACATATGGGAAGTAATGTTATTATGGTGTACAAGTATTTCATGGTTGTAGTTTGATTGTCTTATAAAGGCACTGGCTACGATTACCCGGATTTACCTGAATTGGGTAATAATAACGAAAAATTAGGATTACCTGAGAGACTAAGTGCCAGAATACAATTCCGGTTCAGGAACCTATTTCACAGAAAAATATCGGGTAATCGTAATTTTATTTGTTAGAGTTACCTGGTCTTATTATTATCAGGAGTAGTTGTATGTAAATAAAATATTAAATCTTATTTATTGTTGTTTTTGATTTATTTTCATAGGTACCAATTTTATTATAAACTTGCATTCTGAATTTAATTTGTCTATGCAAAAATTTCGGCGACGAGCAGATGATTGTAGTCTTGCAATTGCCAACAAAGATTTTAGATGAAAACATTAACTTAAACAGAATTAAAAAAAATACACGCTTGATGGATGAAAAAAAAAATAGTAAAACAAAAGAAACAGCCGAATGGAACTATTCAGTTTGTAAAATTGATGTTCATCTTTATGCATCCGTAGTTTGCGATGGATGTTTAGAGTGCAACCATTTTAAATGTGTTGGCCTCGAAGCGCCACCAAAGTCCACGTACTGGCTATGCAGACAATGCTATAACAAAGGAAAGCAACTTGATAATTTCTTAAGTAATTCCATCTTTGTAAATATATTTACGAAGCATATTTCATATCTTTTTGATGTATTGATTTAAAATGTATTTTCAATTACAAATTTATATATAACTATGGCCTTCATGAGAAGTTAATATCCATAATTATTACATACTTAGTTAAAACTTGCTTGGTTTCTATGGTAAAGTATAATAATATACAATTACGGCCCTCGCAAGAGGTTAATATCCAAAATTGTCAACCCCACTAGGGATATTTCTCTCTGGCTAAATTGTCAACCCCACTGGGGTTATTTCCCCGAGGGCTTTAGTGGGGTTGACAATTTTGGATATTCACCGATTTAGAGTGGCGTAACTGTTTTATTATACCGAACAAAGAATTGAAATATACTGTTTAATATTTGAATTGTTAAAGTATTATTCCATGTATTTACACCGTTGAATAATAGGGTTATTCAATGGACGTGTGTAATTCTTGAGATTATTCACCGGTGAATAAGAGGATTATTCAATGGACGTGTGTAATTCTTGAAGTTATTCACCGTTGGCGGCGATTAGAAGCAAAAATATCCAGATTATTTGATGTCATGTGGTTATCTTTTAACCAATAGAATTGATTCTTTATTATGTGAGGTATAATACTAATAATAATTCTTTCAATTCTTTATGTGCAATAATGAAATCCCTAGAACTTCCGGGTAATAATAAGACCAGATAACTCTAACAAATAAAATTACGATTAACCGATATTTTTCCGAGAAATAGGTCCCTGAACCGGAATTGTATTCTGGCACTTAGTCTCTCAGGTAATCCTAATTTTTCGTTATTATTACCTAATCCAGGTAATCGTAGCCAGTGCCTTTTATAAACGTCTGGATGGTTGTGTTTCTATTTAAGACAGATATATTCTCCTTCAGTTGCTCGTGGGTTACGATATTTCTCCACTCAGGAGAGTTAAATTTAACATTTTAACCACAAGCCGTCAGGTGAGTGGTTAAAATTTTAAATTTTACTCTCGAGAGTGGAGAAATATCGTAACCCACATGGGCAACAGGAGAATTTGTTTCTCCCATTATTTAACACGAACTTTATTTCAAAATCCTTCAAAATCGCCGATTTGACAACATGCGGGGAAAGGCACGAGACATTTTAATCCTCCAGAGGACTACCGATTTTTCCACCACTGGTTCAGAGGGGTTAAAACGCCGTAATAGTGGGAGAAAGTTAAATAAATAATTGCTATTTCATATATCATGACAAGTCGACTATCTCAACACATTTAAATGCAATCTCCTAAAATCTAAATCAGCTGTCCAATCTTATTTTCTAGATCGTTGTTTGTTATTTTGTTCTTTTAATTTTGGCCATTGTGTTGTCTGTTCTTCTTCAATATACGGATTCTTATTATCCATTTGGTATCGTCAAAATATTCTTACTGAAAATGGTAGGAGGAAGCGTCATTCAGGTCGTTTTTAAGGATGTCCCTTTTATCGTCAATATTTATAGTACTAGTGCTATCGTTAATATCGATAGTAACTTTTTAAACTGTAAATACATGTACCTTCGGTTTCCTAGATATTTGGGAGATATTTTAACACTATTTCAGCCATATCATGGTGGTCAGTTTAATTGGTGAAGGAATCCGAATTACCCGGAGAATACCACATGCCTGTCACAAGTCATTGACAAACTTTATCACATTTTGTATTGGGTACCCCTCCTCTGGGGTTCGAACTCACAACATTAGGCACTGATTACATAGGTAATTGTAACTCCAACTACCATACATTATAACCACGAAGGATCCTCCTAGATACAAAATATAAACCATGGAATATCAAAAACAAAAAGTACAGTCTTTGTTTCAGAATTGTTTTTATTTTCGTAGAATCTATTGCATTAAACATATTGCATTGCTCTAATATAAGCAATGGGATTGGGCACAAGTTATAACAACATTTTCAACGCCCTCTCCCTACAATTTACCACATAGCATAATACATGGCAAAACTCAATAAAATAAATATTAGAATAATGTATAAGTGAAGTTAACTTTTGTAGAATCTATTTCCTGTTGATTGTGATGATATTGATTCACCAAGAAGCGGTCTGTATACGATATACCCTAAAAGTTTTGCAGATCCAATGAAAGTCTTTTGTTTTATGCAGGCTGATGGTGGAGCCTGGACTGTAAGTAAATCAGCAAAATCTAGCATCGGATGTTCAGATGGAAATTTAACCCCGCCACATGTGTTGCCTGGCCCGAGCTAGGGACTGGACATCAAGCGTCCTATTACGTGAGTTTGTTATGCTTAATAATAATGTGAGAGGTGATTAATCGTTTTCTTACTCTTGGGAGAATTGTTGACCATCACGAGAAGTTGACTAAGTTTGAAGATACCAAATGGGTAATCATAAGCCGTAATTCGAGAAAAGGGACAGTAATACACTGGGTGATAAAGAAACAAAAGGACAAAGGAAAATAAATCTGGACAGTAATAACAATCTCACTAACCTTGTCTAAATGTTTGAGGAGTATTTTAAGACCCGCACCCACTTAAGCAGTAATGACATTGCTATCAGATGTTCGTCCGAGACCGTAAACAATCAAACACCGAGTTTGTTTCTATCTTTACTTGGTACTTTACAAACATATGAAGATACCAAAGGGTGATCAGAAGCCGAAAGAGTGAAGACGCTGCAATAGACAAAACAAAAAGGGCAAAAGGACAAACACTTGTCTACAAAACATTACACAGACAACAAAAGATTGAGCAACACGAACCCCAGTACAAACCTGGAATGAACTCAGGTGCTCCGGAAGGGTACAAAGTTCCTGCTCAACATGTAGTACCCTTCGTGTTACTCTTATGACAAACCCGGTGATAAGTCATGCATGATGAAAGGACAGGGAAGTGCTTACGATAAGTGGAACATATCCGTAGTAATTTGTGAAACAGATTTTCCATAGCGGTTAACCAAGACATGGCGGCGACCGTAGCACATTCGAAATGATGCCTTCAACTTAACCAATAGGAACATATGGTAAAAAACAAAGTCAGAAATTTGAAGAATTGTTTTTCTGATAATCTAGTTGGCAGGTTACACACACTTTATGAAAACCTGGCAGAATAAGAGTTGTTTGACCAAGATCCTGAATAATGTAGCTATTGTAAAAACTAAGGTGCTACTCTCTCAGGCACAGGTGACCAAAGACGAATTTGGCTATTATCTTAAAGCTCTTTGGCTTTATTTCTCCCTAAAACTTTTAAATTATTTGACTTTCCAATCGTTCGATTTTGAGCGTACTTGATGAAGTTTAATCCAGAAACGCTACGTGTATGCTCAATTTGACATCTATGTTTTTATTTAGATTTTGAGCGTACCTGGTGACTGTTATTACAGAAACGCGTGATGCGCACTAGATTTGATATCAACGTTTTTATTTAGATTTTGAGCGTATCTGACGAAGGTTATTCCAGAAACGCCTCATGTGCACTAAATTTGATATCTACGTTTTTATTAATGACGTTTTATACTTTTTGTTGTCGATTCTTGTTTAGGTAATTCACTGTAGAATGGACGGATCTTCCAATTTTTACAGAAATTGGATAGATTATGAGGATGGATTTGGTAACCTACAAAAGGCATTTTGGTTGGGTAAGTAAAACATAGGAGAACCATATGATAACGTTATGCATGTTGTCTTTTTGTAATTTGCATGTCTAGCTAAGTCGATCTGCTGGCATGGTTTTCCAAGTCAAGTATTTTGGTGTATCGTAGTCTGCAGTCAAATAAGTGTACATAACAATAACTGCTCAATATGCAATCAGCTTAGTCTAGACACGCTAAATTCGTTGGTTTTTTCCTGTTTTTACTTGTTTTTGTTGCTTTTGTTTTTGTTTTTCGTTCTGTTTTTGTTGTTGTTTTTGTTTTTTTTTCGGTTTTGCTTGGCTTTGTTTGTTGTTGTTTGTTTTTGTTGTTGATTTATTGTGTTTTAGCTTAGTTTTGTTTTTTTGCTTCGTTATTTGTTTTTGTTTTTCACTTTGAAATGTTTTCCTGAACTTGCTAACCGTTAAGAACCACGGATATGTTCCGTTTGTCGTAATCACAATCCACTCCTTTCCGCATTCGTGATTTATCACTGGGTTTATAGCAGGCAGTGTCTATTCTTACAACAATTTTCTACAAATTGTTGTAAGGATAGCCGCGATTCTTATTCTTACAACAAATGATATTACGGAATCTATTCAATGAGGAAACGAATTTTTATTTGAAATAGCGATCATATATAGTTGCATGGGTTCCGTTACGATTTGTAACTTTTTTCATATAAATTATTATTTTATGATTACAACCTTATAATAGACGTATTTTTATATGATTTATGAATGAAATAATTATATAAGTTAGTTGGATTTTGTTTCATTTGTGATCATTTGTGGACTTTTGCATTGCATTGTTTTTATATTTCAGATATTTTATCAAAATTTAAACTTCATGCTTTTAAAATCTTCTAGCATTTTAAATGATTTTTAGAAGCTTTTAAAAAAAAAACTGTTATCATGCTTTTTACGATTATCAAAATTGTATTTTATTGTTTTTAATATTTTATACGTCTATGATGGTAAATTATATGTTGTGCATATGAAGAAATGCATATAGATCTATATAATACAATAAATATATATGATTAATTACATCATTCTCTTTTTTGTTGTAAGAATATATATAGGCTCTAGAGGGTATTCTTACAACATATTTAATCTACAGGTAATAATTATTCGCTTCTCATTATTTAATTCATAATATTATTTATTGTAAGAATAAGATTCACGACTATTCTTACAACAATTTCTTGAAAATTGTTGTAAGAATAGACATGACCTTTATAGCAAGAGTATCACGACGGATGACACGAGCGGAGCAGGAACTTATTACTCTTATGGAAGGCCTAAGCTCATCTTCAGTTTTTATGGATTCCGTGTTTGTTCTGTGCAGTATTTTGTAGATCACTGTTTGTCTCTTTGTTCACTGTATTGTCTGTCCTTCGATTTTCGGTTTTTGATTACCACTTCAAATTTGTCTTCCTATCCATTTCTGCAGTGAAGACAGTGTTTAATCGCTATAAGTAAGATGTATATAGGGACAAATATGTCACAATTTTATGTAATATTTCAGGTAATTTTAATATTCACATTCTGACTGCTCAAGGTAGATATGAGTTATGGATACAATTAACAGACTTTGAGAACAATGCACGATACGCAAAATATACAACATTCATGGCTGGAGATGCATCTTCAAAATATAAACTGGTAGTATATGGTTACCATGGAAACTCTGGTAAAGTATACATTTAGACTTCCATACATAGGTGAAAGGCGTATGAGTCAGAATTTATAACATGACGATGGTAGTGAAACACGCACGCATGCACGCACGCCACCCACGCACCCGCTGGGCGATGATACCCTCAAAGGGGATTAAAAGGTTCACCAAACGAGGTATCGACGCAGCGATGACAACACTACAGTACCACTTACCTCAACTAAATAGTTATATAACATTGTATTGTTTGTCTTTTTTCTGATAAGCCCTTTGGTACCTTCAACCTCTTTTTCTTCGAATAGAACTGCATTGATGATGTAATGGTTAGCGTTCTTGCCTCGAACGAGTTCGAGTCCCAGTCAGGTCAAACCAAAGACTATAAAATTGGTATTTGTTGCTTATCCGCCAAACACGCAGCATTAAAGAGTAAAAGCAGACTGGGTTGCTCGGAATTAGAAGTGTGTCCGAATGCAGCGACATGTCACCCCACGGACTGTTGTTTCAGTGAGCTTGCAACTAAGCGTGTTGGCCTAACAAAGTGGACCTGCTGAATTTGCGTTAAGTAACAGTCACTCATTCACACTTTTTATGGTTTCTGATAAGCCCTTTTGCACCTTCAAACATTCTATCTCGTAATAGGGTTGTTCTTATGTTGTAGGCAACAGTTTTGGATACAGTATTGGAATGTCGTTCTCAGCTACAGATCAGCACAACAATCTCAAAAACACCAACTGTGCAGTGTCATATAAAGGGGCATGGTGGTACAGATCGTGTCATTATGCAAATCTGAACGGACTATATCTTGACGGATCACGTACACTCCTCGTATGCTGATGGTGTAAACTGGTATTACTGGAAAGAATATCATTACTCACTGAAGGAAACATCCATGATGATTCGAAGACGTCCATAACACAATTATTTAATTGGGAAGTTATATAAATAAATACTAAGATGTACTGTATGTTGTTCCAGTTTTAGTTCCGTGTTGTATTGTCCGTTACGATTTCCGCATCGAAACGATGTTCGGTTCGTCTTTACCTCCAGGTGTATGTTTGTTTGTTTGATTGATGGTGTTTAACACCACTTGCAACTATATTTCAGCTATATTTTGGCGGTCATTTTTTGTTGGTGGAGGAAACAGAAGCACCCGGAGAAAACCAACGACCTGTCGTAAGTCACTGACAAAGTCTATCACATAATGTTGTGCACCTCGCCCTGATCGAGATTCGAACATCAGTGGTGACAGACACTGATTGCATATGTAGTTGTAAATCCAACTACCATACGATCACGGCCACGACGACCCCTCCAGTTGTTTGTAGGAAGGCTCATGTCTTATTAGCGTTATTTGTGTTTGTTTGCGTATAGTGATGTCCAACAGATATTGTGTTGCGTTGTCTTTTCGTTTTGTATGTCTTTGTCTTGTGTACCCAATGTTACTAGTTTCTCTGGATTGTCCCTTGTGTTTTGTGTACCCAATGTTACCAGTTTCTCTGGATTTTCCTTTCGGTTTTCTCTAACGTTTAGGTATAATCACATTTCTTTGACTTTTTTCTGACGCCAATATACTTAGCTATACTCACGTTGAGAAAAAAATTACAAACAATAAAATGTTCAACGTGATATGGCGTGGACCCTGTGTGTGCTTAGCGAGTTAAGGCGAGACGTGGTTCATTGTGTTGTTGATGTTAGTGGAATTGTTTTCCTACAACTGTAAGAAGAGTTTGAAGATACCAAATGGGGTAGTCTGAATCCACATATCGAAGAAGAACAGACAACACAATGGCCAAGTGAAAAAATACAAAAAGACAAACAACGATCTACAAAGGATACACATAAAACTAACGTTCGAGCAACATGCACCCCACTAGAAACCGGGGTGGAGGGGGGAGTGAACTCGGGTGTTCCGGAAATGTAAGCAGTTCCTGCTCCACTCGTATTAAACTATTTGCAAACCCAGTGATAAATCATGAATGAGGAAAGGACCAGGAAGTGTTTACGACAAGTGCAACATATCCGTGGTCATTTGTGACACATATATTCCATAACTGTCAACCAAGTCATGGTGGTGGCAATAAAACTTTCAAAGTGATGAAGGCTGAAAAAGTTCAAATTGTCTAGTCTATGAATAGAATACACAGCTCATGGGTACATGCAAAATTAAGCATAGAGGTGTTTCCTCTAAAATTAGGATCGTCGTTGATCCCTTGAACAAGAATCACAATGATTGGTATTACAGTCTATCTCTAAGACGAATAATGTATGTCTGGTAAGTAAATAGTATCATGTTTCGGTACAAGCTGAAGACTTCTCAACTCACGAGTTGGTAGAAAAAAATCAGATGCAGACAACCGGAAGACAGGGAGTTTACCTTGAAATAAGTAAGATATATTCTAAGAATGATAGTGTATTTTTAATCAAAGTAATTTCAATCACACAATTTACAGAAATAATATTCAACATTAAATTCAATATACATTTTATGTACAACTAGAATCTTAAGTTTATTTCAATCATGTATTCAGTATTATCTTAAATTACAATTGCAATAAAATATGTTATTATATAGTGAGTGAGTGAATGAGTGATTGTTGTTTAACTCCATCATGAGCAAATGAAAACGTTATATTTCAATGACACGATGAAAATGACTGCTTTTGTACTAGATCTATGCGCTTATCTGGTAATTTATTGTGCTCTCTCTCTCTCTCTCTCTCTCTCTCTCTCTCTCTGAACAAGCAGTCCGTGGGTAGAGATGCCGCTCCACTCGGACACATTATCCTGAATTAGAGCCACCCACTATTAGTCCCCGAGGGTATAATCCGCCCAGTAATCAGTATTTCTGTACTGACATGTTTTATTAGATATATTTGTTATTGAAATTTACAGTTCCCAAATCATGTAAATATTATTTAAACTAAAGTTATCCTGCTGCCTCAGACATAGGTGATCTTGACCGATAGTGACGATCCTGTTTGAGCCCTTTTGTTTAATTGCTCCCAAAACTTTTAAAATCATTTGGCTTTCCAAGCTTTCGACTTTGAGCGTACCTGAATAAGGTTATTCCAAAAACGTTGTCTTGCGCACTACATTTGATATTTCCGTTTTTATTAGCAGTCAGTTTCCCAAGGTTGAACAGCTAAAACGTGACAGAGGGAACCACTAAAGCTATATTTAGGTCAGTGACAGTATATGGGGAATCATATCTACAGTCAGCAATATTTGACTGCTCTAATAGAACGAGTGCAGTATAAAATGTTTTAATTATCTACTTGTGTTATTTGTCGGTAGTGCGAATAAGTAGCTTAGACATATTATATTACCCAATTGAATAGACAAAATAGATTAAACACAAGTTAAACAAACGCATGAAGTCTTTTCAAATTTACAATGTGTTAAATTAATGAAGCAAATAAAAGTACATGACTATATTTAACACTAGTAACAAATCAATGATGTTATCAATATTCACAAACAAAATGGAAGGAAAAATTAACTTAAGATGGATTCATATGATGTGAATGTACACCCAAATAAATTTCATACGTTAAGGAATCTTTTTGAACATTTAATATACTAACAAACATATTAAATATAATACAATTAATTTCACAAGTCATACAATGCTTTGCTTTTGATTTCAGTTTTTATATATATATATAATATTAGTGCAGTCTTTAAAAATATAAAGTGCATGTGTACGCTGCTTAATAAATGGGCAATGGACTAGGTTCATCGAGTATTCACCTACACTTTATATTTTAAGACACTGCATTAACATTGTGTTAATTACTGCTGAAAAAGTCACATTAATCGATGGGTGATTATATATTAATTAAAAATAGAATTATGCAATAATCCCTTGGTTGCCCCTATTAATGTTTTCTCTCAACAGGAAGTCAACTGATCAACAACTAATTTCCCAATGCTCAACAAGGGTAAAACGTAAAAGAGGTACCATAAAAGCTAAATCTTGGTCAATGACAGTATATGCTCAAATTATTCAAATACGTATCTCAAACAAATGGTCATTTCTCTGATACTTCTGGAGTTTATTTTCTTCCTGGACCAACAGTCATATAACTTTCGATTTATTTCTCCATACTGCTATCCAACGGAGTTGTACATATATATAATTAAACATTATAGAAAACCGATGGGGGCAATGAATAAAGGACAATCCAGAGGAACCGGCAACACAGAGCACATAAGTCGAAGAAAAAACAAAAACACAACACAATATGCGTTGGACACCACCATACGCAAGCAATACCATCCAAGACATATGTCCTCTCACAAACAACTGTGAGCAAAGACATCGTTTATATGAGAGAGGAATATCATCAAAGACTGATATGTAAAAGGAAGCTGGATCATCTATCTCCACTGTTGCTTCTTTCTCCTTTATGATGTTAATTAGTTCGCACTTTTCTACTTGCTCTTTTCTTCCCTCAATTTGTTTTACCTTATTCTTCTTTTGCCTCCCCTATGTAAATTATTTCTTCCTGTTTTCTTGTGAATATTGTTTCTTCTTTTCCTTCTAGCACTTTTTGTAGGTAAATTACTTCTTTTCTTCTTCCTGCTTCTTCTTTAAATGACTTATTTTTTCTTCTCGATATCCACATGGATTAAGCTACGCATTACTATCGTTTTCATCACGTAATGGTGATTGTCCGCGCTTGTCACGCAAATTGATTTCTGCACCAAAACTAAGTAAACATTTAACAACATCAGAGAGTCCTTTCTGTGATGCTACAAACAATGGTGATTGTCCATACTTATCAATGAAATTGATATATACACCAGAGCTAAGTAAACATTTAACAACACCACTGTGTCCTTCGTCAGATGCTAGAACAATGAGGATTGTCCAATATTGTCACGCAAATTAATATCTACACCACAAAAACTAAGTAAACATCTAACAACATCACAATGTCCTTTCTGTGATGCTACAAACAATGGTGATTCTCCAAATATGTAACGGGAATTTATATCTACACCAGAGCTAAGTAAACATTTAACAACGTCACAATGTCCATTCTGTGATGCTACAAACAATGGTGATTGTCCATTCTTATCAATCAAATTGATATCTGCACCAGAACTAAGTAAACATTTAACAACACCACAGTGTCCTTCCTCAGATGCTAAAGACAATGATGATTGTCCAATATTGTTACGCTAATTGATATCTGCACCAGATCTAAGTAAACATTTAACAACATCACTGTGTCCATGCTATGCTGCTTCAAACAATGATGATTGTCTACTTTCATCACGCAAATTGATATCTGCACCAGAGCTAACTAAACAGTTAACAACATCACAATTTCCTTCCTCAGATGCTAAAAATAATGATGATTGTCCAATATTGTCAAGCAAATTCATATCAGCACCAGAACTAAGTAAGTATTTAACAGCATCACATTGTCCATTGTATGCTGCCTCAAATAATGATGATTGTCCACTTTCATCACGCAAATTGATTTCTGCACCAGAACTAAGTAAACATTTTACAATATCACAGTGGCCTTGCTGTGATGCTACAAACAATGGTGATATCCCAAAATTGGTACACAAATTGATATCTGCACCAGAACTAAGTAAACATTTCACAACATCACAGTGTCATTGTTGTGCTGCTACAAACAATAATGATTGTCCATTCTTATCAATGAAATTGATATCTGCACCAGAGCTAAGTAAACATTTAACAACGTCACAATGTCCATTCTGTGATGCTACAAACAATGGTGATTGTCTCAAAATGCTACACAAATTCATATCTACACCAGAACTAAGTAAACATTTCACAACATCACAGTGGCCTTGCTGTGATGCTACAAACAACGGTGATAGTCCACGATAGCTACACAAATTTATATCTACACCAGAACTAAGTAAACATTTCACAACATCACAGTGTCCTTGAACTGATGCTAAAACAATGGTGATAGTCCATTCTTATCAATGCAATTGATATCTGCACCAGAGCTAAATAAACATTTAACAACATCACAGTGACCATGGTATGCTGCTCCAAACAATTCACCTTCATCACGCAAATTGATTTCTCCACCATAACTAATTAAACATTTAACAATGTCACAATATCCTTTCTCTGATGCTTCAAACAATGGTGATATTTCAGAAATGTCACCCACATTGATATCTACATCAGAAATAGGTACGCATATAGTAGTATAAGTATGTCTATGGCATGGTTCTACAAACAATGATGATTGTCCACCTTCATCACGCAAATTGATATCTACACCATAATTAATATAACATTGATCAATATCACAATATCCGCTCTCTAATGCTTCAAACAATGGTGATTTTCCAAGATGGTCACGCAAATTGATCTGTGCACCAGAAATAAGTAAACATTTAACAACATCCACATGCCCATGTTTTGATGCTATAAATAATGGTGACCCATTAGAAAGACTACAATTATTGATATCAGCATGGTTTCTCAGCAATGCTTTCACGATATGCAAATTACCAATAGAACACGCTACTATCAGTGGTGTAGTAAATGTATTAAATTTTATGTCAAGCATACAAGAATCACAAGTTGAAGTAAAATGTGTGTCTGTAAACTTTGGATCTACGTATCTAAGAATCAGTTCCACCATATCTAAAGTGTTACTGTAACATCCAAGTGATAACAAACATCTGTTCTCCCTGACATCGGAGCCAAAAACCAAACTAATGCTATGGTTGTTACATTCAACATGGTTGATTATTTCTTGGAGAAGATGAGTGTGACCGTATTTAATTATCCAGCTTATTATCTTAACATTACTTTCGACACCAGATCCCATATGATATGCCATATCAAACAGCAGATGTAAACGATCATCTTCATTAATGTCAGTCATCTGTGACATATTGACAAAAAATGTAAGCACAAAATCATGACTATTCTGACGTTTCCTTAAAATCAATGATTCAAATTCATCAAAGGGTTTTCTTTTCAACATTTTTTCAAAAACATCAAGAAATGGACCGTGATGCAGCGACTTATTCATGAAGACATCAAACAGATTCATGGAACGGAATCCGGCTCAATGTCCGCCGGTACATCATATTCGCCATAACAACCTGGCCAAAGAACTGAACTTGCATTAGGTATAAGAAACGCTTGAGCTCTTCGAACACGTGTTTTACTAAAACCCTGTTTCGGTCTCGACTCCCTATAGTAGATTTAACTTGTTCGCAGATTACGATTTTGTGTTTGCTAGGGTGTATTGCTATGTCATTAGCAGATATAAACGGAATACCGGCAAGAATGTCAACATCTAAGTCAAATACAACCAAAGCTTCTAACTCTAAATCAATACCGTCTCTCGAGAGCGTGAAATGATATTATCCTGCTATTTGTAAGGGTGTAACGCCATCTGCTTGGAGAGCGACATGATTACTTTTCTTAACTGTGACACCGATTAACTCTGCAGATGACGCTCTACTCATGCTGACTTCGGCGCACGTATCAAGCGTAAGTTGCAGGGGAAAGTGCTTGTAAAATGCTTTAAAGTAGGGGGATTGTTTCGTGCCCACCCGTCGCAAAGCAGAGACTACAAGAAGTTTACTAGAGGCTACATTATCAACAGTTATATGATCAAGATTATCAGAGTCACTCTCTGGGTCGCTTTCTGTCACATTCCCACACTGAGACTGTCTGACCTTTGTCATATATTGTCTGTCATCTTCAGGTAATTATTTACATGTACTCAAGATATGTTGGTACGGGCGACCTGCTTGTTTGCACAAGATGCAATGTTTATTTGTACGTCTGGATTCACTACCTGCAAACCTCTTGGATATGTCAAATGGCTTGTCCTTGAGAGATGCCAGTAGGACCTTGGCATCTGCGGCTGAATGAATTTTGTCCAACAAACTGTCCAAAGCCTGTGAAATTTCGGGTTTTAACGATGCTAAGGTTTGTGATCGCAACTCGGTTCCATACCGTTGTTTCACTAAATTTGGTAATTCACGTGAATAAGTCTAAGCCATGTAAGCACAACCATATTTTCGAGCGAGGGTGAGAGCTCTTCATCCGCCTCTAGGGATTCACCATGGTGCTGAATATTACCATTAGCGCGCAATAAATTGTCCCAATAAAACTAGCTAAACGTTGGTGCAAATCTTCTGGTCTTTCATTTCCTTCTAAATGAATATTGTTAAAATCTAGAAAATGTCCACCTGTTGATTGAAATCCATAATGTAAACGGATGGATTGCCAAATCGAGCTAATGGATGTGGAATTGTTCACAATTGTATTTCTGGAAATGATCGGACAATAGTTGGCGATTTGGCCTAGCATTAATTCAAGATGGGTACATTTTAGGGCGGTGGTGCGTCTGTTGGCCTCCGCTACGTCCTCTCCGTCATCTACAAAGCATCGCAAGGGCTGTGCGTTGGTTTTCTTTTGCCATGTAAAACCATCAATAAGAAATCCGGCAAAAGTTTGGGTCTAAAGATAGTGTATATTGTAAATTTTGTCTCCATGCTTCGAATGAAGTTATAGTTTCTTGCTTTGTTAGTGACCATTGTTTTGGTGCACGGATGGCTGCCATTTTCACAGTTGCGTCGTTCAAAGTCAGCTGGCGAACAAGCTGTGCCTATGTGTCAAATCAAGACAAGTCTTCTGCTTACTAGTTTTTGTTAGTTGAATGGTCGAGAACTTCACTCACCAGATCGTAGGTACTTTTGACCGCTGCCACCACGCCAGTAAGTAGGAAGAACACAGAGAGCTGAACTACAACGTTTATTCTACAATTGCGAATACAACAATGATCATCAAGGTCAAAGGTGACAATACGATATTGGCATAAGGGGGATAACTACTACAGTACATACTGTATACTGGCGCCGAATAGAAAAATTGTAGAAAGAGACAAAATTGATACCTCTAACGCACAAATACATGACCACTCAGTAATAAAATACTATACCTCTAACACACAAATACATGACCACTCAGTAACAAAATACTATATAGTATATAATATACCATTTCGGCGGTTAAAATCCATTGTTCTGTATGGCAATCATTTGTGTGACTCCGTTGTTAACAAACCACTTTCATTTTTAAAATAACTCAGTCATTTGAATCTTCGGATCATTCATGCCATACTTATTCCAGAAAAACAAAACAAATTTCACTATGATGTCCGTAAACAGGTAATGTCCGTTGTCCAGGACATAAATCGCACCATAAGAATTGAATAAAAGAAACGAATCTACGCCATACTCAATCGGTATTCCCACCAAGCCAATTACTGAATGTACTTCCGTATCCATACCTTGTGATTTTGAGCTATAGTATATTTTACTCTATCCAATACACATATTAAAAAATGAAAAAAAAAAAAAAAAAAAAAAAATTAAAAGGGTATTGTCAAAATGGTTTAAAACACTTTTCAACATAAACATCGAATAAACGTATTATGAAGTTATAATTCTAATAGGGTATGGTATATCGTTGGATTAAGAACAACCTATGCATTCAGTGCCTATCACCACTGATAAAGTGAGTTCGAATCGCGATCAGGGCAAGGTGCACAACATTATGTGATAAAGTTTGTCAGTGACTTGCGACAGGACAGTGGTTTTCTCCAGGTCCTCCGATATCTTCCACCAATATAACTTACCGCCACGATATAACTGAAATATTGCTGAAAGTGGCATTACACACCATCAAACAAACAAATACTAAATGTATTATACAGTTATAATTCTAATACAATGACTGTGAATGGGATAAGTGTGTACTTCTGGTGTTGTGTGAATTCGGTTGTCCTACTTTTAATATTAAACTTTTAATATTACACTCTCAAAGTTGTTAATAATTTTTAATTGGATCTTCATTAAAATAGGAACATTTAGATTTCTTATTTGAAATTTCATTTTCGAATATTCTATGAAAAAAACTTGAGTGCTTGCAAGAGTAGTCATGGCAACAATAAATAAATTTGTAATTTAAGTTCATATATAAAGGCGGCAACATCATAGTCCTATTCTTTTCTGAATTATGTAACTATAACCTAGGGATATCAATTGTTGCCAGACTGTTTTTTCTTGGGGGGGGGGGATTTCTACGATTCTTGATTTTTCCTGTCACATCCGCTTCCTACACACTGTTCCTGATTTTACAAAATGGCGTGTTCTGGAGTTTATTTTGTATGTTTGTAAGAGGTCGCCTCTATTTCTGATGTTATATAGGATATCAGATGTCATCCATGGTTCAGTGTGCTGTCTTATTTTTATAACTCTCTACGAGGCAACGCAATCGAGGGTTGTATGTAAGAGTGGTAGAAGTTTCTCCTATGCGTCCTGAACATAAATACAAAAGTGACCAATATAGGGCATTTAGTTTATCATTAAAGACCTCTTTATTGTAATTTTTAATCGATCTTATTCTGATAATGTTGTGCATATAAATTTTTTCTTCTTGTGATTATCTTGTACAAAATGTTATGAAATGGTCACTTACACCTGTTGAGATAACCATGGACTGGTGTATTTTATCTTGGCTATTACATTGAGCGAATGATTGTTATTTAACGCCAAGTTAGCAAATTTTCAGCTATATAATGGCGAGGACAAGTTAATTTTCAATGTTCTAGACCAACACGCTGAATTGGAGTTTTATATTGCTAGCTCACTGAAACAACAGTCCACGGGTAGACATGTCGCCCCACTCGGACACATTACACCGATTCCGAGCCAACCAGTCTTTACTCTTTCTCCTTAATGCTGAGTGCTAACCGGAGAAGAAAGAAATACGAATTTAATAGTCTTTGGTTTGACCCGATCGGGGCTTGAACGCACGATTTACCACTCGAGGCGACCACGCCTAGCCATTACACCACCGATGTTGTTCCTGTGAATTCAAAGTAATACTTCCTTAACATATGGCCAGATTGCAACAATAACTTACTGATTCAGCTGTCAAAATAAACATAAATTATGAGATCCAAACATATGACAGCTGCTGTCATGATCTTGACCTTCATGAACTATTCTGGAGATCTAATTTTCTCATTCCTTGGATAAAGTAGTCCATTAATTTAGGTGAAAAAGAATTTTCTATCTTACCCCGGCTCCAGGGTAAGACAAGCTACACGCCGTTTTTCCCGCAAAATTGTTTTCCATTGTTGAATTAAATTTAGATTTATAGTGTCTTGGCAGTATTTTAAATGTATTTCACAATAAAATACAATGTATTTTATAAATATATTATATTAATGCTACTACAACCGCGATAAATGCCTGTAAAAAAGTTGTTTGACGTTGGTGAAAAAGTAGGTCATTTTTTTTATTTACGTTAGATACGTTAGTTACCGAACAAGGGAGAGCACTCTATATATTTTCTCAACGGAAACAAATATTGACACGATAGAAAGAGATGAGAAAAAGGGGCAAACATCGTAAAAGGTGTAAGATTTTGTTATTGTAGAATATATCACAAGTTTGTTAACTTTATTATATTGAACCTCTTTAAAGCTGTAAAATTAAAATCTTGTTTTATTTTATTACGTGGCATTTTGGTCCTGTGATACGGTTCGCAAATCAATGCGCCAAAACTACACAAAAAGTAAACAAACATTGACACGGTAGAAAGGGGTGAGAAAAAGAGTCAAACACCGTAAAAAGTGCAAGATAGTAAAATATGTGACACCCTCGGGTAAGATTTAAATCGTATCAGACTCGGACAAGCCTCGTCCGATACGATTTAAATCTTACCCTCGGGTGTCACTGATTTTACTATCTTGCACCTCTCCCGATGTTAGACCCTATATATCAGAGGGAGGTTCAGATCACAGTAACAAGCTTAACCCCACCACATGTGTGTGCCTGTCTGAAGCAACGACCTGTCTTTTCAATGTCATAGCCATAGCCGAGGTCTATTGTTTGTTTGTAACATAAATACGCATTTTTCCGTTGATGTTTTTATGCAGTAATCAACATAAAAATAGTGAACTTTTACAAACCATGGTCTAACATGAAGATGGTGTTATTCCATGATTTTGCGGACCTCGACGAAAACACCCAATATTGATTTCTGTTACATACCATACATACCATGGATCTTACTCATGAACTTATTTAAACCAACTCATCTTGTTCTTAATATTCCCATCCCATGTTACATTTTCATAAAACAAAGGAGTTTATATGTACGGTGAAAAGGAGGGGGGTGTTCTACGTGTAATTTCATGTTTTACGTGATTGGCCGTAGGTTAAATAACTGTCAGTTTTAAGTCGTTTTATGCTTACACATGTTTTTTTTTTGTCCCCAATGCTGTTGTACTTTCCAGTGTTTTTCGTGGTCAGTGGCCGATGTGTTGACCAGGATAGTCCTGACCGGTAATTACAAAAAAAATTCTTCTCACATTTTCCCTTTCATTAGTGCAATAAAATGCTTGACATGAAGTTATAATGATATTTTACATATCAAAAGATAAATATACGACGTTATTTTACGATTTACATAAGTTTTAATGATAAAATTGCAACTGATACAATGCGGATATATACCGACTTTTACTACGTCACGGGCAGGATAAATCCGAGAATAGATTATGATCCCATTATGACTTTTGTCTCCTCCACATTGAAGAGTTTTGAAAAATGGCGATCCCCATTATTTGGTGCTACAGGCAACTTCAATCATCAAATTCTACCTTACGATATACTATTTTTAACATTCATTAACACAAATGTCTTTTATTTACTGTCATTTAAATTTGCACGCTAACTTGTTAAGACCATGGCCTTTTCCTTTGATGAAATCTTTACATTTGTTAGTGGTAAAACATAAGTACCAGTACCTCGTTAATATTAGTAACATGTCATAGAAATATAGTGTTAGTCGTGTTAGTACAATACAATTGAATTTATCAATGAAAAGGAATACGGATTTTGAGAGTCATTTCATAAATACATAAGTGTTTCTAATTTTAGTCTTGTTTGTTTACTTACTTTTTACTTTCGTTTTTGACCCACATGTTGGCAGATTTGAAGTGAAAATTATAAAATATTTTTATTTTTGTTTATCAATATTATATGTGGATTATTAAATACAACGGAGATACAAAATAGATTATCTAAGACATTATTCTATCCAGAAAATATTTGAGTTTTGAAAAAGAGATACTTGAAATCACTTGAAATCACTCTCAATTTCTATTCAACAACTTAATTAAACAACATGAACAAGGCTATTAATCATTCAATAACCATAGGATCTTCATCCTCACATTGCTGACTGTGAGTAGATAGATTTTTTTTCATTTATGTCTTACTTGGGAAATAAAAAGCGCAAAATAACAAAATAAAATATAGAGAAACACAGAAATATTAAATACAGAAAACAACATACATTGTAACAAAACAAAATACATATACATGTATAAGAGACAACACACAATGTGTGACATAAACATTATTTGTACAATTTATGTTTATACTAACAAGATATAAGTATATGGTATGATTTACTGAATGTGATACTTGCCAACATACAACAGTGTACACTGCAAATATACACACCATGCAGTACACACTGCAAATATAAACAACAGTGTGCAATGTACACGTATGTATCGTTTATTATTGCACATTACATTATTTACATGTGCATGTATGAAATATTTGATATTTGTTGCCTATATTACTTGTAAAACTGTTTTTAGTATCTTCTCAATATGGTCATTTTTTCATAGAAAAGTCTAAATTTAATTTCTCTGACAAGAATATTGATTATATCACATATATAACTCCTTTGATTTGAAGCATAATAGCTTTTATATATGGAGAATCCTATTATTGTGAGTAAATAATTTATATCATCATATTCTTCTTTTATATTGTATCCTGTAACTAAGTTGCTGAAGGTTAGAATATGTTCACCTAATTTAAGTTTTGAAAACAAGTTTTTTATTATCCTCCAATATGTTTCCAATCTTTTGCATTCAAAGAAAAAAGTGTTCATAATTTTCTGTAATTTGACAATTATTACACAATTTATTAGTGGTTATATGCCATTTGAATAATAATTCTTAACTTGGTAAAATATAATGGATTCATTTTCATTTATAAACTTTAAATTTGTTTTCTTTCATGTTTTTAAACACAAATGTCAGACTTTTCTCAATCTCAGAATAAAATGTATTCTAACATGACCACTCTTTCCCTTTGTTAAAAAACAGAATTATTTCTTCGTATTATCTCATTAGCACATGTGCCGATGAATGTGACTGTCGTTTCCATTGGCAGCATAAATTGTGATCCGAATAATGCCGATAGAGGGCGCAGTATTATTCGAGTTACATAAATTGTGTGCGACATTTTCTGCAAGCGTATGTATAAATTACCGTCTTCCAATCAAAGTATACTACCGTAGATGTCTTAGACATATCAGAATCGAAATAAATCATGGAAGCCAGATTGTGTTTTGAGTTTTAACATGGATTGACGGATATTATTAAATTTTATCCCTCGCTTCTGGCTCGGGATAAAATACTAATATCCGCCAATCCATGTTAAAACTCCCAACACATTCTGGTTTCCATGATTTATTTCTTCAATATTTATTTTTTTCAGCCAAATACTGAATCCCAAGTGAATTGAAATATGTTGGTTATTTAGTAGATTTTTGTATATATTTTTACTAGTTTGGTTATTTAAGTTTTGTGAGTTTAAATATATTGGGGTATTAAAAAAGCTGACATTCACTTTGTCATAATTGACTCTGCATTCTTTATTATTTGTTTCCATTCTGCTGGGATAGATTTTCTAACTATGGATGTTTCTGACATCCAGTTTTGTTTACATCTAAGATTTTGTAGAATCACCACTTCAGAATGCTGGAAAAGTAACAGTTTGTTCGTACATTTTCTACTAGTTTACCTATGTTAACAGATACATATGTACAAAATTAGCGTAGTCCACTATCAGTGTTCAATTTTGAAACCCATTTCCTATGATATCCAGAAAATGTCACACTTCATTGTCCAATTTTTAAACCCATTTCCTGTGATATCCAGAAAATGTCACACTTCATTGTCCAATTTTGAAACCCTTTTACTGTGACGTCCAGAAAAATGTTCCGTTATTGTCTTCGAATCATCATTTTCGTTGACTTAAGTGAATAATAATAGCCTGTCCATGTTCGCCATTCTATTCCATCAGCCAAAGTTGTATGGCTACCACCTAGATACATTCCATTTAAATTTGAATCATGACAATCGTTATACCACCAGGCGCCTTTGTATCTCATAGCACAATTCTCACTCCGCTTGTCGTTGTCCTGGTCTTTCGTGGAGAACTTCATACCATTTTGTCGATTTAGACTGTCTCCTATATATTGAAAAACATAATATTGATTGATTTATTGTTCTTTAACAGCAATTAGATATATAATATGCATGACGAAGACAAAAGTTAGCTATAATGTGTTAGTGGGTTGGACGTATGGACTTATGGAGTATTGATTTGATTGTGACAAGAGAACATGATTGATTGATTGATTGATTGCTTGATTGATTGATTGATTGATCATTCACTAACGTCCAGCAAGCAGTATTTCTGCTATATTCTGGGCAATAACAAGTTGAACAAAAAGAATTATAACTAACTCGGGGGGTCAGTCGTGTCAACGACGTTTGACTGCCAGTGGAATAGTTGGGCATTGATGAAATATTTAATCTTTTGTAGCGACTACATTGTGCTTACTCTTTATTTTTAAAATAAAAAAGAGGTCTTTAGTGTGCAAAACCCCCTATTGTCCACGAACAGACTTTCTCTCTGGATTCTCAGGAATTCGTATGAGACTTTGTATCTGTATTACGTGTAGCTTGCTGGTCAATGGTAAAATATTCAAACAGTAGTAATATAATGAAAAGACACTACGTCAATGCGAAACAATTATAAAATCAAATCGAATAATCGTAGCAACAGAGGCAACTTGGATACCACAAACACACACAAACATGACCGCTATTTCTCCTGGCTTGGTACAGGCACTTCAATAAAACGTGGCGGGGTCAAGCTAATTAACATAAAACATGAGCAATGCCATTCATGCATGATTTTTTTTACAATTTGTCTCAAAGGATAGAGTAAGACCGCATGTGTGGGAAAAAAAACATTGTACAGGTGTGATAGCCTGTATTTTAACCATTTTATAAGTTTTTGTATTTCTAGTATTTTTCAGTATTGTCATTGGTAATAATTTAATTAAATGGAATTATTTAATTACTTCCTTTTTCTTACAGATTAATTACAAAGTGTAATTAAGTATGTTGATATTATTTTGATTAATTGATTTTACTATAGACCTGTTTGACGGACATTACATAATCACGGACTGGTTCTACTATATTTAACTCTAATCATTTCTATCCATGGTTCGTTGAACCGCACTCTTACTTTATCTTCATTGGTCACTTCTAATATTGGCGGTAAATTCCTTTGTCTATTGTCTTTAATTCTATACGACACCATATTGCTTTTGATATATCTATGTGCAACATTGACATTTAGAGCTGGAATTCAGAAGTTGAAATTTAATATTTGGAGAATTTGTTTCTTTTCTAGGGTAATATTGAATTGATTTCACCACCTATGCCATGGAGATCTAATCAAGAAATCCTTTACACCTCATGTGAGGGATATGATTGTATATTATATTTATATATAATTTGTGTCTAAGAAATTAAAATAGAAGAACCCTATAGTACTTAATTATTATTATTTGGAGGAGGAAATATAATAAAACTACACAGGGATCACTCTTGACTTCTATTTTGATGCTAAAATCGTGATGACATTTCAATAGCCAGTAATATTTTTTTATCTGTCTATTAATTGTGAGTGATCGATTAAATTCATATCCTACTTTTTAATTTTTATTTCATTTATATATTTGTTTACCTCTTTTGATAAACACAGATAATCAATATGTATGTAATTTATTATTATTTAGCCAAATCTATTCTTTACAAACCGATATCATGTTTTTGACCATCAGAATAAACTAGGTTTGAAAATCTAAAATTTACATTTTTTTAAAGAAAATACTGGATGTACGAACATGTAGTTATAGATAACATTACGTTCTGAATATATAGTTTTATTATTTCAAAGTTTCTTTTAATTGTACATATAACCCGTTTGTTTTATAGACAAGTATGTTTTATTTCTAAGGGTCTTAAGTTAATATAAAATGTGTTTACGCTACGATATAGCTGAAATACTGCTAAACTTGGCGTTAAACACCAAGCCAATGAATCAATCAATCAATCTAATAGGTTTGTGTATTTAAGGTGAAACATGACACTTCTGAAACATTGGTTTTCGATAAGCGTCTATATGTTCCGCATATATATATATATGTAAAATCCTAAGGCATCATAGTTCGGGCATATCCGTTCAATTCTTCGTGTCATAACAACATTTTCCCCTGATGGGCAGGGGGAGTGGCCGTGATCGCATGGTACTTGGATTTACACTACCTATGCAATGTGTGCCTATCACCACTAACGTTGTGAGGTCGAATGCCATCCCAGCGAAGTGTACTCGATACAACATTATGATATAAAATTAGTCCGTGACTTGCGACAGGTCGGTGGTTTTCCGGGTACTCCGGTTTCCTCCACCAATAAAACTAACCGCCACGATATAACTGAAATATTGTTGAAAGTGGCATTAAGCACCATAAAACCAACCAATCTTATGGGTAGGTAAGACATTATTCTGTACCATAAACGTTGTGTTTAGGAGTGTCCACTATATAAAAGTCAAATATATACGGCATTGCATCGGGATTAAATTGGATTGTCTGTTTTTACCAAGAGCCTATTAGAAACATTTTTAGCGCGAGGTTTTATATCTAAACATCCTAAGCCATATTCCAAGCCACCAATCAATTGTAGGATATTCAGTTATCAAGAGGAGGCTCAGATCCCATTAACGGGTTTAACCCCACCACATTACTATGATTATCACAAGACACGACCTGGATTTGTAACGCCGTATATATGTCGTGATCCTTTATATGTTCAATTAGTTGAGGTGGGAAGTGGTTGCTCATTTTTATTCAATCTGTGGAATTTTTTACAATCACTGTTTAAAGTTTTTATCATAAATAATCGTTGAATTTTGTTCAATGATTTGAGATGAGAGATGACTGTTCGCTTTGTTGATATTTTTAGAATTGTTGACCATCACTGTTTAAATTAATTTTCATAATCGTTGATTTATGTTTGTAAACAAACCTGCGTTTCCAGAGTAACCATTAAATTGAAGTCTAAACTTAGATTCAGCATTTCCTATTGTGAAGGACTGGTACTCGGCATATCTGGTTCTGTTATAGAAGTCTTCCAACTCTATGCGGAGAATATATGAATTATGTTCTGTCATCTTATGAAGTTTCTCGTTTCCTGGAAAAACATGTTATTTATCATTAAATTGATTTCAAATTGCAAATTACTGGCATTAATGCTTGGGTATAAAACGACTACAGTTCATTGTAAGTTGCCCACCTCCCGCCGCGATATAACGGAAATAGTTTTCGAGTTTGTGTTTTGCATTAATCAATCAGAGCAAATCGATCTCTCGAGTTTTGTTTGCGTTCTTATTTTAGCAAGCATGTTTTGTAAGCGTTTTATTTTACTAATCATTTAATTGAATTTTATTCATTCCGTTCGTTTCCAGGAAATCTAATTTAAGAGTCGTCCATTTCTAGGCTATCTAATTTAAAAGTCGTCCATTTCTAGGCAATCTAATTTTAGAATCGTCCATTTCCAGCCAATCTAATTTTAGAGTCGTCCATTTCTAGGCAATCTAATTATAAAATCGTCCATTTCTAGGCAATCTTATTTTAGAGTCATCCATTTCTCCGCAACCTAATTTTAGAGTTGTCCATTTCTAGGCAATCTAATTTTAGATTCGTCCATTTCTAGGCAATCTAATTTTAGAGTCATCCATTTCTAGGCAATCTAATATTGGAATCGTAAATATTGAATATCCTACACAATTTAACATAGCCACATAGAAGACGAAACAAGACAGCATTTACTTACGTATTATTATCCACTAGTATCAAATACAGATGAAAAACATTATATAAAAAATGATAATGGATAGGCCATGCCTTACGTAGGGACAACAACAGGATTTGTACAACAGCATTGACCTGGTAACATGAAGGGAACCGTAAAGCCGGCGACCAAAACACAACTTGGAAAAGGACGTTAGAGACAGAAAGCGATAAAGTAGGGATCAATACCAGGGCAAGGACAAAAAAAAACAGAGACAAATAGAGGCAGTGCATCCGGGCCTTATGCGCCACCGGGCGTGAAGAGGATATGTGAGGTGAAGATACTGATGAATATATTTCTGATCATAAAACAGTGAGGGTGTGATTGGTCTGTATCGCCAACTGAAGAACTTCAGCTACATTTCGTTGAGATGATGATGATCATCATCATGATATCCGCTTAAATGCTAGCTCACCGAAACAACAGTCCGCGGATAAACATGTCGCTCCACTCTGATATATAACCAGTTTTTGCTTTTACTGTTGCATGCAGACCGGAGAATCAACAAATACAAATTTATACATCTTTGGTTTGACGAGGGATCGAACCGACGATCTACCGCACTCGAGAGGAGCACAGTAGCAAACCTATATTGTGGGACCATGAAGCGTGAAATGTTATGGGACCCATATGCAACCTGCAACAATAGGGCAATATCCAACAAGCTCTAAAACATTTGACGCTAGATAATAGAAACTTCATCACAAATTCTTTACTAACGAAACAACAGAAACATACACATAAAAATAGCGCCCATGCTAATTAAAAAAAAAAATTTTAAAAACTACATCAATCGTTGAAAAAATTCACTCATTAAAAGGAAAGGTTTTTTTAGGGGCACCTCCGGTATTATGCGCCATGAGCTTGAGTTTCATTAAGTTCATAGTAGATCCGCCACTGTGTGATGGCGTTGACCAATACATTCGGATCCCATAATAAAATGTTCATTTTGTAAACATGATATTCATGCATTACGATATTTTTTCTTTATTCTGCTAATTGTATTTTTTTTTATCTCTACCACAATTCACGACTATTACCATTATCGGATAAGGACAATCGTACAAGGCACTTTTGTGAATCACGTTCACCATTTGGCTAAAAAATATACTAAGCAAAAATTTAAATAAATATTGTTACTGTGCAACACTATTTCAGTTATATCGTTGCGATAAGTTTTCTTTAATAGAGGAAACCTGGGTAACGTGAGAAAACCACCTACCTGCCGAAAGTCACTGACAAACTTTATCATATATTGTTCTACCGAGTACACGTTGCCAGGATTCGAACTCGCAACTTTAGTAGTGTTAGTCACTGTTTGCATAGGTAGCAGTAAATCCAATCAATATACATTGGTACTTCGGTTCAATTGCAACAGTAAAAACAAATAGCACATCAAACAACCAGGAGAGGACAAACGCATTGGAATCGATTATGGATAGATCCCACTAAAAAAGTATACAAATGTATTTCCTTCTTGTTTGTCTGAATGTCAGAGCTAATAATGACGAGAAACTCTATTACTCAGAGAAAACAATGATCTCGTTTTGGTCATTTACAACTGTTAGAAATGACTGTATCTACTACGTGTATACGGTCTTAAGTAAGAACGTGTTCTGAAAATGTTCTTCGAATCAACATTTTACACCCATATAAATTCATTATTATAAAAATATATTCAATTCATTAAAAACTTGTTGAGGTGTTATATATACATACCAAGCCAAAATTCCTTCGTTAAGTCACCAAATCCTACTTCATATTCAGACCATCCTCTATAAAAGTCGGTTTGTCCATCTATACGCCTCTGTATAACCTGACATGTAAGGATAGTTATAGGAAAGATATATATTAAATGTGTTTATTTAAGATACTTGGAAACCTGGCTAAACCGAACCCTCAATAAAGCGAAATTCTGTATTAACTGAACTTCCAATAATGTCCCAGTGCTCAAAATCTTTGTAACTTTGACCTGTATTAAACAGACAACCTGTCTATTCCAACCACAAAAGTTGGTCCGAAGGTGGTTCTGTTTAACTAGGTTTCACTGTATATACTTCTTACTCCTCTTTCTGTTTTATATATTTCACAACTGCGCAATTGTCATTACCTCAATATATATGTTTCTAACAAGAGCAACACGATGGATGCCACACGTGGAGCAGGAACTACTTACCCTTCCAAAACACTTGCGTTCACCTCTGCTATATAGTGGTGTTTGTGTTGTTCAATCTGTAGTTTTCTGTGTAATATCTCTTGTTTTGTTTTCTTTTTGGCTATTGTATTGTCTGTCCTTCTCCCATTTACGGCTTATTTGGATGGGCCGGGCCTGATCGTATGGTGGCATGGTAGTTGGATTTATTACTTCCTCTGCATTCAGCGCCTATCACCGCTAACTTTGCGAGTTCGAATCCCATTCAAGCGAAGTGTACTCGATACAACGTTATGTGATAAAGTTTGTCAGTGACAAACAACAGATTGGTAGCTTTCATGGGAAACTCCAGTTTCGTCCACCAATAAGACTGACCGCCATTATATACCTTAAAACTTGTTGAAGCACCATAATTCTAACTCTAAGCCCTCATTACCACTTTGGTATCTTCAAACCTGTCTTTACCTTGTTCTGACGATGTGATGGTATTTTGTGTTTTTCAGTTTTATACTACTACTTGCAGAGAGCGTCAAAATGACCATTGCATTAAACGCATTAAGCATTAAGAATGTCACAGGCACAGCTGTCCTCAATGGCTAGATTTTGAAATATCATATACCGGTCTATTTCCCAAAAGGTTATTAATTATTAATGCAAAAAAGTCTAAAGTTATGATTTTTCAACACAAAAATATACCCGAGTTCTTTTAGGAAAGGAAAAACTAGAAAAGGTAATAAAATATAAATATTTGGCTAACATAATTGAATCCTCTGGAAAATTTCATTCATCTCATTTAAAATTGTCGAAAAAGGGAAGTAAAGTGCTGTTCTCAGTCTTTAAATATCTTGGACCATTAGATAATGTACCTATTAATATTCACAAAAAAATATTTGAATCTTTAATTAAACCCATTTTAATGTATAATTCTGAAATTTGGTATATGGACTTCTACGAAAAAATCATAAAAGCATCAAAGCGAGGAGAAGATAACCCGAACTTTGACTTTACATCATTAATCGACACAAGATTAATTGAAAAATATAATTTAAAATTCTGTAAATATATATACGTTAGGCATAAGTAAACACTCAGTTAATATTGCAGCTAGAGCAGAACTAGCTCAGTATCCGTTGGATACTTCATTAAAATACAATCTGTAAAATATTTAACTCGTTTATTACATCATACTGATAACGGATTACTAGAAGATGCGTTTTTATTAGCAAAGTCATTACATTTCAAAGGTTCATATTCTTGGTTTACCTATATAAATAATATATGTAATGTTAATAACATAGAGTTAGATGAAATAGAACATCTTGCCTATCAAAAAGAGAAAGTTTCTTTTGAGAAAAGATTAAAAGTTAAATTAAAATATAACTATGAAACATTATTTTTTGAAAAACCTTCATGCTTTAACAGAAAACAGCAAACTATTCTTATGCAATAAATTAAAATCTGATTATGAAATCAATGAATATTTACTTCATACAAATTTTGAAAACAGAAAAAAATTATGTAAAATGCGAGTTAGTGACCACTTTTTAGAAATAGAAAGAGGTCGTTATGAAAGATTAAAAAGAAATGATAGACTTTGCCAACTGTGCAATATGAATGTAATTGAAGATGCAATTCACTACTTTTCCATTGTCCAAAATATAATGATATTAGAAAAGAATTAGAAATGAATATACAGAATAATTTTCTAAGTGCACTAAACAATAATGAAAAATATATACAGATAATGTCTTTGCCGAATCATTTGCGAGTTGTTGCTCCATTTATTAAAAAGTCTTTAATACTGAGGAAAGTGGACTCTATAACTGTATGATTTTACAAATCTAATTTGTCTGTATAAGACTGTCTTGTTATTCTTTTAATTTGTACTTAATTAATTATTGTCCTTTGTCTGCTTTGTATATATGTTTTTGTACAATTGTATGCCATCAACCCCTTGGGGTTAAATTGTGCATTTCAAAAAATAAATATTAATTATTAAGAATACACCTTACATGTTGGTCCGAATTATTATAGATTTAAATCAATCGTAACGCAACCATACCATATTCCAATCAATATTAATGAAAACAATTATGTATGGTCCTTAACTGATTCAAAATCAAATTGAAATAATTTTTAACTACATGTATGTTATTCAATTAGCAAGAACATCATACATACAATTTAAAGCGTAACATAAAACCAATTAAGGTGAGAGAAAGATAACATCACGTGATAGTAACACCTGAAAGAACACAACACCTGGTTTTATGTACAACACTGTTTACGTTCTATTTTTGTAAGATCTCTACTATAAATAAGTGTATGGTTGTTTATTTCAGAGATGAATGGCTCTGAAATTTTAAACCACTCATGGTTATTGTTTTACAGCTACGTTTTATAATCAGAATGTCACGCTTCTTGTAAGTAGATGGTCCGTTCCAAAGAATACTTAGTAGTTTTGTGTCAATGACTTATGTCTTCTTTGATCCTTTACAATATGAATTTCCATTTGGTTCTAATTGCTCGAATTATGTCTGAGGAGATAATAAACATTGTAAACACTGTCAACATTGCGGACGTAATTGATATCAATAGGTCACATGATACTTTGTGTCAGGTGAGTGAAATGTGCAGATGTTGGACAAGGGTCATCAAGTACCACTCCGAACAAGATGGTGCTGATTGGGAGTTTTGGTGTCTATATTGTGCAATGAGCGTGTCTTTTACCACACAAACAACACTCTATCGCTTCTAGTTATTAACACGAGTACACCTCTGTTTTTGTGCGGTTCGGCTTGCCCTTTCTTTCGTTTCTCTAGTGTTAAAGCGAGTCCATCCACTCTGCCTGTGTGTCGTTCGTGTTGTCCTTTCTTTCGTTTCTCTAAATTTAAAGCGAGTCCACCCCTCTGCCTTTGTGTCGTTCGTGTTGCCCTTTCTTTCGTTTCTCTAGATTTAAAGCGAGTCCACCCCTCTGCCTTTGTGTCGTTCGTGTTGCCCTTTCTTTCGTTTCTCTAGTTTTAAAGCGAGTCCACCCCCTATGCCTTTGTGGCGTTCGTGTTGCCCTATCTGTCGTTTTTCTAGTTTTTAAAGCGAGTCCACCCCTACTGCCTTTGTGCCGTTCGTGTTTCCCTATCTTCCGTTTTTCAATTTTTTAAAGCAAGTCCACCCCCTCTGCCTTTGTGTCGTTCGTGTTTCCTTATCTTTCGTTTTTTCTGGTTTTTAATGCGAGCACATCCCTTCTGTCTTTGTGTCGTTCGTGTTGCCCTATCTTTTTGAGTTTTGTTTTTGTTTGTGTAGTGTTATGTGGGTTATTGTTTGTTGTTGTTGTTGTTGTTGTTAGTCCTTTGTGTGTTGGTCATTGTATTGTCTGTCCTTAGATTTATGACTTCTGATTACTCTTTTAGTATCCTCAATCTTATCTTGTTTAGTTGATTTGGCATCCACAACAAAACGAACCGTTCCAATTGTCTTATGTTTATCTTGCGCTATATATAACAACCTAGGGATCCCTATGGAGATATGTTTAAATCTTGACTTTATTTGACAAACAAATAATTGATAATGTCAGAATTCCCTGGGCAGTTAGATTGAAGTGCAATATTGACAAATTAACATAAATCTATAAATTAATGATGAATTTTCAAGTGTTGGGGTTAGGGTTTTAAATGCCACTTTCATGTACTGATTTGCATAGCTTGGCTGTGGGCGTGTTTGCTGACGGTTATTCCAGAAGCACCTCGAGTGCATTGAATTATTTAATTATTCTAGGTTTTTATGTGATGTTACTACATCTACATTTTACATTGTATGATCTTAACCAATATGGCCGCCACAAAAGTTAGATCTACGTTTTCATTACGTTAATCAAATCACTGAAACTGTTAATTTGAATAATGTGTCTATTGCATTTAAATTATTGTGATCATTCATGTTTCATAAAACTACATGTTTTGCTTGTTTAGAAAATATTCAACAGTTTTTTTATTGGGAAAAAAATGCATGTAAGCAAATACAGTGTCACTTGTCAGTGATTTAACAGCACATCATATAAGTAAAGAAAATGTGTATTGGTAGTCATGGTAACTTCCGTGCGAAACTGTTTTATAAGGGGGTGATGTGTCTGAATATTATATTTGCATAAAATACACAATTATCATCAAAATATCTGATGTTCAGATAATTAATAATCAACTTATAATACCAATTATCCTTACATTTGATTGATTGATTGATTGATTGATTGATTGATTGATGTTTAACGCCAAAATTAGTAGTATTTCAACAAGATTAGAAAGAATTTTGAACATGCACTAAATTGCTTAGTAATAATAGAAGAACTATATTATATCTAAAAGAATGACAATTTACTTTTTAAATAACCAGCTGAAGAAGTTAACGAAATGGATGAAATCCTACAGATTCATAAAAAACGAGAAGTAATTTTAAAATGTAACGTAATAAAGGATCCATCTCTGGTTATGAGAAATTTTACAGTGGAACTTGTTCAATCAGATACCTGAGTGTTCGACATCCTGTGACATCAAACAAACAAAAATGAATGGTCCCGAAGTATTTCTTTAACACTCTTTTTTGTTTTAATATAAACCCTCCTGTATTCCGAAGCATGTCACTTCTGACATCAGACATTATTTTCATGTCCTGTTGTTATTAATGACACTTACATTGTAAGGAGATACCTAGCACTGCAGGGAGATAACTCTTTAAAATCGGTTGAACGTTTTGATCATACGATGTTTGTATGCAGATTTCAAAACCACAGAGAGAAAAGCTGTTATGTGGCTAGTGAAATTATAGCTCTGCGTCTGTTGGTTGGAATTTGTTAAAATTTTGATATTTATTACAGTGGATATATTCAAACACACTGCTAAAAAAAATAAAAAATTAAACGAGCAGATCAAATTTTACTTGTTGTGTATGGTACCACCCTAATTAAACCTGTCTTATCCGACCCTTTGATCTTCTAATTGATAAATTGCCATCCTCCCCATGTGTATCATTAAAAATAAACCATTAACAAATTGACAGGTTGTTGTACACGAATAAATTATGATTTTAATTTATTGATTAGGTGATTCGAGGCTCATTAATTAATAATGGTTAAAAACAAATTTTCAAAGGATTTAATAATTAAAATTCTACGGTTAACTGTGTTCATTTCCTTTGTAAAAGTCATTGTTACAACTATTATCTGATATGTGATGAAATTATTCTAAAAATTTTAATTGTGATATAAATTAAATATCAAATGTATTTTCATTTGCATTGTATAAACTTACCTTTACTTTGCAATTATAATTATTTAAACCATCCTACATAATCAAACATAAACAGGACACGGGTGTATCAATCAGTTAGGTAATTGGATTACCTAACAACTCATACCAGCCTATCACCAATACGACGTGGGTGCGCGCCCGGCTTTGTAAAATACAAAAAAGGGTGCACTCGACTCGCAGCCGCAAGTGATAAATTTTACCAGTTGCTTGCCCATGGTTTGTGGTTCTCTCCGGATACTCTGGCTTCTTCCACCACTATAACTGGTCACCATGATATAGCTGAACTATTGTTGAAAGTGTCGTTAAAACACAAAAGTCAATCAAAAATACACAATTTCTACTATTGTTAAAGTTGTCAAATTTTCTATTAACTAGTAAACCTGAGTATCCCGACATCCTGTACAATCCGATATATTTCTCTGGGTCCTTTGTGTCGGATTAGACCGGTTTATCTGTATATGTTTGCAGTGTTAAGGGGAAACTCTTTCATTGATTGCTGGAACTTTTTATTATTCATATTCTTACCGTCCACGTATTTCCATCTGACCCAAAGTCACAATAAACATCAAATCCATTTGGAATACTCGTATAAGGAAAAATTTGATAGACATCATTCCCGCTACATACGTCACTGCAGTCTCGGGGTAGAGCTACAAAATGAAATGAATAACAATAAAACGATGCTCTGTTATGTTAAAATGCCGTAATGTTTAAGATATTATTCCCCGAAGTAACACCGGTCCATATTGAAATATAATACTCATATTTAACTTTTCTCCACGTGCTCTGGAGGTACAACTATTCCAGAAGCGGAACCGGATGTTGTGCAAGACAAATCAATACACAACTCATCCTTTGGAAGGGAAATGCACGTGCTTGCAAACAATATCATACTCTCTGGTGTAGACAACCTCTAAATTTCCGACAATCTTACTACTGCCAATCGGTGGCTATTTCTGTAAACTCTTTACTCTCTTGGTAAAGATGAATACCAAGGTGTTATTAAGTTGGCAGTTTTCTGAACCCGTTCGCCATATTTATTTAATGTACGAAAAGTTTGAAGGTACTAAGGGTTTAGAAGAAGCCGTAAATCAAAGGACAGACAGTACTTACAGTGGCCAAAAATTACAAAAGTACAAATACGAATCCTACTAATAACAGGGGATGAAGAAAAGGAAAGTAGTTACTGCTCCACATGTGGCACCTGTCCTGTTACTTTTCTTACAAACCCGATAATACGTTCTGAATGAGGAAATGACCGGATTATGATTACGAAAAACGGAACATATCCGAGGTAATTTGGGACACAGATACTCCATAGTGCTTAGCTAGACAAGTCATGGTGGCGACCGTAATACTTTCGAAATGATGGTTTCCTTTAGTCGAAATATCTTTCTGGAATATCTGATCAACCGAGAGATATATACTCCATATGCAGATGATTCTAGAATGTTGCTACATATTAGTTCATTTATTGGATTGAATCGTGTTACCTAAGTAAGTCCATGTTTTACATATTCAGTCTATATTTAACAAGATACTTATGACTTATGCGCTGCTGTTATAAGAAGAGGATTCAGAAACCGTAAATCGAAAAAGAAGAGGCAACACAACATTGGTCAAAAGAACAATCAACGATCTACAAAACATTACACAGACAACTAAGGATCGAGCAACACGAACTCTACTAAAATTCGAAGATGAACTCATATGTTCCGCAATGGTAAGAAGGTCCTGCTCCACATTTGTCACTCGTCATTTTACTGATATTTCCGCGGGAATATAGATATAAAACGTGCCATATTTGTTATTGACAATCAAATACCTGTGCAATCAGTGCCTATCAACACTTTTACGTTGTGAAATAAAACCCAGCTCACGGCAAGGTGTACTCGATACAACATTATGTGATAAGGTTCGTCAGTTACTTGTGGAGGGTTGGTAATCTTTTCGGGGTCCTCATGTTTTCTCAATCAATAAATCTGACCGTCACGATATAACTGAAATTTGTTATAAGTGGTGTTAAACACCATAAACCTCAAATTGTTTATTTGAATATTTTAAATATCGTTTAATATATCAAAGTAATAACATGGTTACTGAATAGAATCCATTTAAATATTCTGCGGCCTAAATGTTCTTCCCTATGTCTTGAAATATTCATGCTTTAGATGTTAATTCAATTATTATTCCCAATCGATGTTAATCAAAATTACAATAGGAAGTTTTATTTTTATTGCTGTTCAGCAACTCCTAGCTGTTGATGCGTAGTATTAACTGTATAAATTAGCGTACCAGGTGAAGGTTATTCCAGGAACACGTGCGCTCTACATTCAATATATACGTTTCTATGTATAAGATACAGTTCTATTGAAGCAAAGGAATGCGCCCGTGTTTGATAAAACGTGTTTCTTACTCCGCATTCGTACTCAGATGAAGGTCTTTGTGCTAATAATGATGTTGCAAGTTATAAAATAAAAAAGGTCGCAAGAACCGTTTTGTTTGCGTCGAGATTACCTACTTTTCCTATTACAAGAAGAGTTTTAAGATACCAAATGGATAATCAGAATCCGTAAGTTGAAGAAGGACAGACAAAACAATGGCCAAAAGAAAAAGGACAAAAGGACAAAGAAGGATCTAAAAAACATACACATTAAACTAAAGATCGATATTTGTCAAATTCTTGATCGTTCATAAAAAGAAATGCAAAAACAACGGCCTGTAACATTGGCCTGTATCAGAGATCTCTAACAGTGGTATGTAGGTATATGTTATCTGAATATGAATTGATTGATACCGAACAGATCAACCTGCTGAGCCAGAATATGAAGTTTGTTGGCGAGTGAGCGAAGCGAACGAGTCACAAACTTCATATTCTGTCGAGTAGCCTGATATTTTTCAGTATCAATCATATTCACATTCACTGACATGTTTATCATCCTTAAACCAAACATAATCATGGATATATGGTACATCAATAGGTTTCGATATTTTTATTTTCGCGGAAAAAATTACATAATTCAAAATATTTATCCGTACTCACTCCTTTAGGCCAAATACGCTTCAATACATAGTTCGTAGGTAATTTGCAAATATATCATTCATTATTGCAGTGAATGGTGGATTTCATAACGTAACTTGATGAACATTAAACAGAAAAAGCATAGTTCAAAGACAATGATTTAAAATAATGAAAATTTAAATAATCCACTCATTTTCATTAGCAGTTTTTGCTTACCAATTCCGTTCCGGTTTAGAAAGCACACACGTCACGACCTTGGTGATGACGTAAAAAAAACGTATTTCCAGCAGAGCTTGTCAAGCATTGTTTCAAGTACATTTTTGTAGGACGATGTTTGTTGAAATTGCTGACACGACAGTTCCTAATTTGATTTATGCTTTAAAAAATAAAATGTTTACTACCTAATGGTGTTGAGGAATTTTATTTACTTTTGTCATCTTCACAGTAATCATCGTTTAAATGTTGGGAGAATTTGATGATAACTCCTGCTGACTGTTGATAAGTCCTGCTCAGCTCACGCGGACTTTGATACGAGGTTTGCTTATGGAGTCAGCAGGTAGATATAGCGTGTGGGAAGGATGATAACTGATATTAGAGGCTTGTTTATAATATCACTGCTGAGGAATTATTGTACAATTAATCATAATATTCATGAACATTGCTTTTGCATATTAATACTATCCTGTATGTATTATCTGGATCTGTTTATGCTTGCAATGTATTCATATAAGCAATTAGTAGTGAGCCTTTACTATTTCAATTAACACTGATCAATTATAAACAAATGTAATAGAATTAAAAAGAATATCTTGATAATTTAATGGACGGATTCATGTTGTTTTTTGAATGGTACATTAATTTTATTTCTTCACTTTATACAATGGAAGAGTAAATGGTCGATAGGAGTTCAACATCCGAATCCTGTTCATCCAGATTACAACTGCAGGGTACGCAACAGGGCACCTGTAGGAAGAAGAGTTTGAAGATACCAAAGGGGAAATCAGAATCCATAAATCGAAGAAGAACAGACAACACAACGGCCAAAAGAAAAAGTACAA
>MJUT01052537.1:39556-54425 GCA_002080005.1 Gigantidas platifrons | reverse complement strand
TACAGGGAGGATGATACCCTCGGGGACTAATAGTCCACTAGTAGTGGTATCAACCCAGTGATAGAAACACTGACTACAGGGAGGATGATACCCTCGGGGACTAATAGTCCACTAGTAGTGGTATCAACCCAGTGATAGAAACACTGACTACAGGGAGGATGATACCCTCGGGGACTAATAGTCCACTAGCAGAGGTATCGACTCAGTGATAGAAACACTGACTACAGGGAGGATGATACCCTCGGGGACTAATAGTCCACTAGTAGTGGTATCAACCCAGTGATAGAAACACTGACTACAGGGAGGATGATACCCTCGGGGACTAATAATCCACTAGCAGAGGTATCGACTCAGTGATAGAAACACTGACTACAGGGATGATGATACCCTCGGGGACTAATAGTCCACTAGCAGAGGTATCGACTCAGTGATAGAAACACTGACTACAGGGAGGATGATACCCTCTGGGACTAATAGTTCACCAGCAGAGGTATCAACCCAGTGATAGTAATAAAAACGTAGTTATCTAATATAGTGTACACAACGCATACCAACAAAACCGAAACTATTTTGTATTCTTATTCAGTTTTTTTAATACCATTGGACATTATTATACTACAGTCAACATATAATGTTATAAAGTATGGACCAAAATATAACACGGCGGGTTCTTGTTTGGAGGGGGTGGGAGTCTGCAATCTTAGAGACCTATAACATTTTCGCCACATGAAAAAAAATAAATCAATTATGTTTTCTGATGTAACGCTTGTGTTCATGTTTTATCTATATGTTTTGTGTATTTATTTTCGTATATGGGTATCTAACACGATTATTATATGATGTTCGTGTACGGTGTCACTATTGGAGCAGGAACTGCATTCCCTTCCGGATCACCTGAGCTCACCTCGATTTTTAGTGGGGTTTGTGCTGCTCGATCTTTAGTTTTCTGTATAATGTTTTTTAGATCGTTGTTTGTCCTTTTTCCTTTGGTCATTGTGTTGTCCGTCCTTTTTCCTTTGGTCATTGTGTTGTCCGTCCTTTTTCCTTTGGTCATTGTGTTGTCTGTCCATCTTTTTCCTTTGGTCATTGTGTTGTCTGTCCATCTTTTTCCTTTGGTCATTGTGTTGTCTGTCCATTTTTTTCCTTTGGTCATTGTGCTGTCTGTCCATCTTTTTCCTTTGGTCATTGTGTTGTCTGTCCATCTTTTTCCTTTGGTCATTGTGTTGTCCGTCCTTTTTCCTTTGGTCATTGTGTTGTCCGTCCTTTTTCTTTTGGTCATTGTGTTGTCCGTCCTTTTTCCTTTGGTCATTGTGTTGTCCGTCCATCTTTTTCCTTTGGTCATTGTGTTGTCTGTCCATCTTTTTCCTTTGGTCATTGTGTTGTCCGTCCATCTTTTTCCTTTGGTCATTATGTTGTCCGTCCATCTTTTTCCTTTGGTCATTGTGTTGTCTGTCCATCTTTTTCCTTTGGTCATTGTGTTGTCTGTCCATCTTTTTCCTTTGGTCATTGTGTTGTCCATCTTTTTCCTTTGGTCATTGTGTTGTCCGTCCTTTTTCCTTTGGTCATTGTGTTGTCTGTCCATCCTTTTCCTTTGGTCATTGTGTTGTCCGTCCTTCTCCTATTTACGGCTTTTGATTACTCCTTTGGTATCTTCTAACTTTCCTGATATTTTACGATAAAGTTGTTTAAAAATTGCCAATCGCGCTACACGCTTGAACCCCAATGACAGCCTAATAACAGACAACACTAATATTTGAGGTAATATTAAGAATTCAGGGTGCAATGTGGGGGTCGCCTGTAATAATCACTTTCACCAATAACGTATATGTTCGTATATGGTTCACTGTGAGATGTGATAGTCTAATACCTTACAGTGAGAAAGTTTACCGTGTTTCTTACGCTATGGGTTTTTCTCTTGGATCTCGAGCTTTCTCCTAGACCTGGTCGCCATTAATTAGCTGAACAACTGTTGAAACGGCATAAAGGATTTTTGTTCAAAGAAGTTTTTACTTCAAAAGTTGTAAGATTGTTAGTTTTGTGATGGTGTTAGAATTTTCATTTTATACCAATATTTTTATATTTTTAAGCCATATAATAAATTGGTTATTTGTACAATTATAGCAAGGAGCCAAAGATTAATATAAAACATTAGTTTTACTTACTAAGACGCAATGATTCATACGTCCGGCGATACTTGTAAGACGACGCTTCATGTCTGTGTTCGTTAAAACATCGTTTTCTAGAATTAACATCAAGTTGTGTAAATTCCCTGAAACAGGAAGAGTTGTATAATGATTAGAGTATTCAGTCTTCAATACTCATATTCTTTCATAAAAATAAATGATTTCAGTGAAAGGTGGTGCAGTGATTGGCATTTGGAAGGATGTTTTGTCACAAGAAAATTGTTAAGGAGAAAGTATTACTTTGCAACGAGCAACCACGACCCACTCACAACAAATACTCATACAAAGTAGCAGGTTGGAATTCTGCTCCATCTTACTCTAACGATAGCATCCCAGAAAAAAATAGCTGGTCGCAGACTTATAAATGGTGTCATTCGGAGCTGCTGTAAGATGTTCATGTACAATGTTCTAATCCTGTTCTTCTAAATAACAATAGAATAGATTGCCTAATGTATGCAGATGACATAGTATTATTGTCCGACAGTAAAGATGGTCTACAAAAAAGAATTAATGAGGTGCATGAATATTGTAATAAATGGTGTCTCACTGTTAATTTAACAAAGATTGTAATTTTTAATAGATCTGGTAAATTATTGAATGATAATCTGTTGTACAATGATCAAACTATAGAATGCGTAAAGTCATATAAATATTTGGGAATTACATTATCATGTAATGGTAACTTTAAACAGTGTAAAGATATTTTATATCAGAAATCATTGAAAGCCTGTTTTAAGCTGCAAAAATGTCTATTTTCTGCAAACCCAAGTGTTTCAACATACTTGCAACTTTATGATCATACCATCAAACCCATTTTACTTTATGGGAGTGAAATATGGGGGATGTTTGATACAAACTCGGCTAGTTGCAAGAAAACGAGTGATTATATTTTAGATAAAGTATATACATCTGGAATAACTGAAAAGTCGCACAATAGATTTATGAAATATATTCTTGGTGATAATCGAAAAGCGAGTAACATTGCAGTTATGTCAGAATTGGAACATACCCTATTTATTTCTCAGTAATTCTGTTAATGTTGAAGTATTTTCACAGGCTTAATAATTTATCAGAAGGTTTACTTTATGATGCTTTTGTTTGTAATAAGGAATTGAATTTATGTCAAACAAATACGTGGTATTCTAGTATATTACTAATATTAAATATATATATAAGATGAATATATCAAATGTTAATGTCTATGTAGGCACTCTATGTGATAATGTGAAAAACATTTTATATGATAGTTTTCTTAGTTATTGGTATAATTTAAAAAAATGTATAAATGAAGACAAGAAGGGAAAACTCTGTACATATTTTACATTCAAGGAACATTTTATTAGAGAAAAATATACATTTCTTAATGATTTCAAAATAAGACAGGCAATTTGTAAAATCAGAATTAGTACACATCCTCTATGATTGAAATTGGTAGATATAAAAACTTGGAAACCGAAGATTATCTAAATTGTGCATAACACAAAAAATTGAGGATGAATATCATTTTTTAATCGATTGCCCCATATATAATAATAGTAGAAAGATTTGTTTTCAAAAAATTTCAGAATTATGTTCTAATTTCAATAATATGTCAGATATATCGAAATTCTATTATTTATTTACCAATGAATATCGTCCAATAATTAATATTTTTGGAAAATATATAATAGAGTGTCTTGAGACAAGAAAACTGAAACAGGGTTTATGATACTGAAATATTTTTTCTCTTTATGTTTATATTATTAATTAAAATTTGAAGGCTCTGAACCCGACAAGAAACATTGTATATTTATATTTATATATATATATGTATAATTGCCTCCAATGACAATAATCAATGTATGCAATTTGTTTGTCCCTATTGTGGGCCCATTGATTGGAATAATAAATATTCTTATTCTTACTCTGTACAATGAGTTCGACATTCTCGGATCCCTACACGAGACACCCATGTTCTGTCTAGCGGATCTCCCTTTCATGAGGATTGTACCTAGGATCATATTAATTTATACATCCTTGTATTCCTATGTTGGTTACACTTTAGGCACCGTTCAGGAATTGATCTAACCACGTGACCTTTTGTTCATTTAGTGTATCAGTTCATGGTATACACCGTTTAAACAACTGTGATGTTTCTATCATTCATTCTAAGCCTACTTAGTACACACACACACAGAGAATAGATATAGACATACTCCATAACACGGTGTACTCTGTCATAATAACTTACATCTCGTAAATTAAATGAACAAAATTCGTCAAAAATCACCATGCATTTTATTTACACATAAAGAACTTGGACATATATATCTACTAAACAAACAACTTACATGTTTCCTGGTTGCTAAGGACACTGATTTTCTCGTTCAATTCATATTTTAGATTGTATTATTGGAAGAAAAATTCCGTTTTATGAACAAACATTCGAGAAATTAGGAAAATACACTAGCATAATTGGTAGGATACCAGTGTAATTAAAATTAAACCTCTTGGGTCTACCTAGGCGTGATGTTTATATCGATAATCAATACTAGTATATTTAAATTTTAATAACATCATAACCGTGCTTGTGTGTGAGGTTAAAATAATACCTGTTCAGTTTTCTTATCCTTAAAGGGCAACATTATCCGCCATCAAATATAAAACTTGACAATCCATGCATGCTGTAAATAATAATATTACAAAAAGAATAGATCAACGTTTTGTCAAGGGTTAGATATACTATATAAATCCTTGTTTGAATATAGAAAAATGTCAACAACAAATTATCGCTACGTCGAGTATGGATATCACGTATATTTGAAGTTATTATATGGACATACGACAACCCAATTTCCGGAAACTTAATGTCAGCATCATAATAGTTTTTTATTTAAAAAAAAAATCCAGGACCTCTGTGTCCATGATTTTTTTTTTAAAGTTAAATAATATGAAATATTGACATCCACACTTGCCTTTTGGACAGCACATTTCTGTGTCCACACTTGCCCTCAGGCAACACTTGTTCATTTAAACAAAATCCTCTCATGATCTCTCGTGATGATTGGTATTTCGCCTTTTTCTCATGCTGTCTTTCATTCATTTACATTTTCGAAATTTACATTCTAAAATAATAATAATAATAAGATTGATTAGTCTTGGTAAACGACCGTGATGGTGTACTGTAGTTGTAATGCTGCTTTACAAGCAAATGGTTATCGAGAATGTAATAATAAAAAATCTAACACTATTTCTGTCTCTTAAACAACGGCAATCAAAGGATTGTAGATACTGAAATATGAATTATTAAAAGAAGTTAAATGTGTATTACGATTGATAAAACAATAGATTTGGATTGTCGCCACCACAGTCAATTGTTTAAACCATAGAATTATGACACTAAACGATTTTAACTTGATTACTTAACAATGGTCCTTTACAGATCCACAAAGTATGAAGGCGGAACCCATAAACTTGACCTTAAAACAGATATAAAGAATTAATGTACAATTATGACATTGTCAGCAATTATTATTATACTAATTAGGAGGATCGAATGTTCTTCTTCTGATTGTAATAAACAGGTGAGTTAACTAAAAATTCATCTTTTTAACCATCAATTATTTTCTTACAATTTCTTCCAATTGTTTGAGTCTTGGTTATAACTCGATTTCTGATCCTCATTTTGATTGTTCAATATATTCCATCAGAAAACATTATTTTACGGTCTGTTTTATAATAAAACTCATTATTTCCATTCAGATTGTTCATGTTTTCATAAGAAATGGACACGGATTTTAATCCACATCACTTCCATCCTACTTGCCATGATTACACATTTTTGTATGAGAACACGTCACCATACACGAACATTTTTAATCATTATAATTTCATATATTTTCTTCAGTAGTCTCTAGTACGTACTTTTTAAAGGATACTATATAACACTATATGACTATAAATTAATAAGTCATGAAAAGGAGCACACATCTCTGTGGCACCAGAAAGTTACTTATACAACATGAATAAATCGCACAGTTTATATTGTTATTGTGTGCTTTATGTTGGATATTGTTCCTAACATTAGCCTTATACACAATACATATTATTTGTCATATTTACCTAATGGCATAATTCATAAACCATTGCATAGCTTACTAAAAAAAGGAAGCACTTGCAAGGCAATCGTCGGTAAAACACGACTGACAAAGCTCCGACACTGTCCACTCATCGGTAACACACAACTGATAAAGCTCCGACACTGTCCACTCATCGATAACACACGACTGTTAAAGTTCCGACACTGTCCACTCATCGGTAACACACGACTGATAAAGCTCCGACACTGTCCATTCATCGCGATGAATGGAGAGTATCGAAGCGTAACGATTGATAACGCACCGACACTCCATTCATCACCCATCGTGGAGATTATCGGAGCGTGATCATTTAGGAGAGAACTGTATTGTATTTTAAGCTTTGCTGGTGTAAATCGTCGGTTCTACGGTCACAAATTGAGCTTACCTAGCAACGCGCAGAGGAGCTAGGTAGATGGATATTCGGGACAGTAAAACCCAGATTTACGTCCGCAAGACTTAAAATACAACACAGTTATCTCCATTCTAATGCAATACTGAACATAACAATGTATTCTTGCATATCCCTGGGTATAAAAATCACACAAATTAAAATTCCGCGACTTTGACACATACAAATAACATGACGTCATATGAAGCCTTTCCGTTTAAAACGTAAAGATTAGACGTTTTTTGACTTGGTGTACGCTTCAATATTGATAAAAAAAATATATAGCTAGAATAAGTTTGCAAGGTAGGCATTTTCATTATTTTTGTGTATTGTTGTAAATGTGACGTGTAGGATTTCACGTTTTCAAGATGGCGGATCCTTCCAGTTGAACGCCTTAGTTACGATTGTTAGATTGAGAATTTTACGTAGAATGGCAACCAATCAAATATGACGATACAATCAAATTGCATTAGAATCGTAGTTTTGCCGGCGATGTTGCAGCCGGACAGAATTTCTTAGTGTTTTCCCTCGATACTAGGTTGAACATTTTTAGTCAACCTTATTATTTTCATTTGTAAATCATTTCATTCTTCATATCATTCATATATGCACAATATCTACATCTACAGCACATAAGGTTGTTTCAATGGATTCCAGACAAGCACCATTCTTCAATGTATCATCCGGGTCACTCAGCAGTATAAGTACAGGTACAGTTTTTAACTTGCATTAAACACACTGCATGCAGTCATCACTGTGATATTTACTAATCTACTCTAACTCTAATTCATTAACATAATTATATTCACAAAGAGGGGAGATTTGGGCCCACAAAACGAATGTATCCCCGCCACATTCTATTGGAAGTGCCTGTAACAATGTAGAAAAATGAGTGGCCATATATGTGTTAGAGGTATCGATTTCCATCTCTGTTTCTCATATTTTACTATTTGATTTTGGAACTGTTCAGACAGTATGTAATTTTTTGTTTTTTTACTACCACTGCAATCCCCTTCGCTATATGTGAAGGTAAATGAACGAAATCGATTTTGTTTTCATTATGACATCCATTATTGTTCACTCATGATTATATTGACGTTCGAAATGCAAAAAAAATCATCATTATGAGACGATTGGTTTAGACGAACAAGTAAAGCGTATTAACTATAATTTCCTCTTGGTAAGCTTCCATAAATCGCTCCCAAATAAAGTCGGAGTGCGTATCACGTGACTTTGTGTAGTACTTTGTGGGCTATTATTTGTCTTTTTGTTCTTTTGGCCATTATATCATCTGCACTTCCCGAGCTACCATTTTGATATCTTCAAACTTCTCACACAAGTACAGTATTCATAATCTATGTTTATCATTGAAGGCACAGAAATCTTCATTTTTGTATCTGATTTCAGGCGATATTGGCAACTTAGAAATGGCGGATCTGTCGTTTGATTCTCCCAATCTATCACGATCAGAACGAAACATGGAACTTGATGAGGAAATAAAACGATGTGAGAACTCCTTACTAGAAGCACAAGAAACGAACATTCGATGCCAAGAAGCACATGAAAACATAGAACGTGCCTTAATATCACAAGAGGTCAAATGTTCGGACATTCCAACAAACACGAGAGGAAGATGGTCGTCAGCTAAACTAAAAAATAGTATGTTATCAGCTTAACATAAGGTTACATAAAGGTGCTTTATTAAAACATAGTAGCTGACCAATGTCACAATAAAATGTAATATTTTGTAATGATGAATGAAAAAGAAAAACTGTATACAAACACATGTCTCAGTTATTGTTTTTACAGACAAAACATTAATGATAATAATATTACGTATATTTCAATAGACATATAGCTCATATAACATTCTATATACATTTGTAGTATATTATGATACACAATATAGAGTACTCTTGTCAGAAATGAAAATAGAATACTCTAGTCAAAAGACGAACACAACAGAGTATCTAGACAGAAGAAGAACGCAATGCATCGTGTACTCTAGTCAGAATACACTAATCAGAAGAGGTATCGGAGCAAATGAACGATCTGGATATAAAAACAACATGATGTGACAACTACAGAGTATATCTAACCGGAAGAGAATTTCCAGCAAAGCCAAAGCGGTGACCTGGATACAAAAACAACATCAAAAGACAGCCAAAAGGGAGGGGTGGGGTCTAGATACAAGATAACTAGTACAGACACAGAAGTTAAACAACAAAAATTGTGGCAACATGAACTCTTACAGTTAGAAATTCGTATTGGTGCCGTTAAAACAGACGTACTCCTACAGTTATAAGCTCGTACTGGTACAACATATCACTACTATATTGCTTACAATTACATGGCTCATTTTGATACCAATCATAAAGTCATTATTGCCAAAGCCATTTATGTTCCGTTTGTCGTAATCACAATCCGGACCTGTCCTCATTCACGACTTATCACAGGGTTTGTAACAAGAGTAACGTGTGGAGCAGGAACTGTCTACCCTTCCGGTGCACCTGAGTTTACCTGAGTTTTTACTTAGATTCCTGTTGCTCGGTCTTTAGTTTTATGTGTAATGTTTTGTAGATCGTTGTTTGTCCTTTTTCTTTTGGCCATTGTGTTGTCTGTCCTTTGATTTACGGCTTCTGATATCTTTGGTATCTTCAAATTTTCTTGCAATGCAAATATATCTTACATACCAGTATAGAATCCCAAATATATCTTACATACCAGTATAGAATCCCAAATATATCTTACATACCAGTATAGAATCCCAAATATATCTTACATACCAGTATAGAATCCCAAATATATCTTACATACCAGTATAGAATCACAAATATATCTTACATACCAGTATAGAATCACAAATATATCTTACATATCAGTATAGAATCACAAATATATCTTACATACCAGTATAGAATCCCAAATATATCTTACATACCAGTATAGAATCCCAAATATATCTTACATACCAGTATAGAATCCCAAATTCCATATGGCCTAACAAATTTGTGATCAAGGCTGTAAATTTATATAATTGTGTATAAGAATTTGGTAAGGTGTCAAAATAATCAAGATAAACTGATTTAATTGTATATCTTTGCCAGATTATATTAACATGTTTGTATATCAAATTAAATCTTATTTACAGGGATTACATTGACAGATGACGATAATGGTGTGGATGCTGAACAGATTCTAGACGATTATGATGATATAGATGTCGACACCAGGAAAACAACATTACATGGCGCTGCTATCTGTGGAGACACAGTACTTATGGATAAATTACTAAAGGCTGGGTTAAGGGTGAACTCACAGGACAGTAACGGCAAGATCCCCCTTCATTATGCTGCTGAATACGGTCAACTCCCGGCTTTAAGGTTGCTCTTGAACGCTGGATCGATCGTAAACATGATTGATCACAGAATAAAACAGCCACTTTTCTATTCTGTTGAACATGGATATGTAGCTGTCACAAAAGAACTAATGACAAGGGGAGCATCGGTCAATTGTACAGATAACAGGAAAAAGATGCCATTACACCAAGCAACTGAAGATGGTAGAAAATTGATGGTTGAATTGCTGCTACGCAATAAAGCATCGGTATACTCTCTGGATAGCCATATGAAAACCCCATTACATTATGCTGTTGAAAAGAACTTTCTACAAATAACGCAGATGTTGGTTACCCATGGTGCACCTGTTAACCAGAGTGACGGGAGACAACGCAAGCCGCTTCATTTTGCAGCAGAACTTGGATTTTTAACTATTATTGATTTCTTAGTTAAGAGAGGTGCGACCATAGATTCTTTAGATTGTAATCTTCAAACGCCAATATTTCTTGCCATTGAACAAGGTCACGATTTTATCGTCCATGCATTATTAAATTACGGAGCCGCCATAAAAACCGCAGACAAAAATCGACAAACACCTCTTCATTTGGCCGCTCGTAAAGGCATGGTTCCTACAGCAAATGATCTGATCCGACAAGGAGCCCGTCTTGACGTACAAGATAACGAAGGTAAATCTCCTATATTCTATGCTGTAGAGGTACGCGAACTTACAATGGTGGACGCACTATTAAAAGCTGATGCCTTGGTAGATATTATTGATAATACAATCAAAAGCCCTCTCCATTATGCTGCAGAAACAGAGGATACGGACCTCATCTACCTTCTAGCACAACATGAATTACAAACTTCCCGCAGCAAAAATGTTCACAGGCGTTTACTTGAAATCGCCATTCGGTATGACAACGAATACTTGGGCCAGGTGGTTTGGAACCGTCTTCTTGATAAATACACTGAGGTCATTATTGCCAGTGATCATGCATATCCATGGGACTTGGCATCTAGGGAGATTACAAATATTGTTAAAATTCTCCTCAGAATGACGTGCGAATCGTTTGCAAAACTACACAAGGAGCGATTATGGAAAGCTTGTCCAGAATTACAAGACGGGAGTGGTGAACGTCCTGTTATTGTAGCTTATGTATTTCTATGGCCACAGACAAAGAAGAAGGTCTTCATGGGAATTCCAGTAGTTTATCGTATGCACACTGCGTCTGTTGAATCAACTGGGTACGACGAGGTTGATTCATCTCGATTAAGATTTTGAAATGATTTGTCTCCACCCAGACAATATGTACTGATAATTTGTTGTTGCAAAATTCTCAATTCTCAAAATAAAATTTTAAATCGTTATCAAATGTATATATATATATGTTTATTAAACATACATACCATGCATACGGTATATTGTTAATGAGTTTGCATACAGTAAAGTTGGTACATAAAATTGTACACCAAAATATTCCATGCAGCTCCGTGTTTGGCCAATGTATTATCTGCCCTTAGATTTACAGCTGTTAATTACCGTTTTGGTATAGTCAAACTTTTCGTACCAAGTTGTGCAACACACTATTGCTTATAGTACATTTATTTAAAAAGGTGTTATTTATTTTGTTAATATTTCAGAATATGTTTGTTTAGTGTACTGAATTCAGTGCGATCATTTGGAACGTGTGCAGGGGCGGATCCAGGATTTCAAGTTAGGAGGCGCACTTAAAGTAATGGCGCCGAGCGGAGCGAGGCGGGAATTTTTTTTTGGGTATTTCGTGTGAAAAATCACGATTTTACGCAAAAAAATCATATTTATTCCAATTTTAGGGGGGCGTGCGCCGGGTGCGCCCCCCTCCTGGATCCGCCCCTGGTGTGCGTATAATTTGAAAAGTATATCATTTTGATATTATATTGATACGGTATGGCTTGCTTAGCTATTAATATGATACTTATCTTTTAATTGTTTACGATACATTTTTTATCAGATTTGTTTGTATTATTTTGAAACATCTTATAACTTCCAATTAAATATTTTGCTCTGAAACATGTTCTATAGACAAAAATCTGAACTTAATGTTTAGACCCTCTGGGTTTATTGCTTCCAAAACTTGTTATTTGTCTTTCTAATCTTTCGATTTTGAGTGTACATGATGAAGGTTACTCCAGAAACGTGTCATGATTTTAAGCGTACATGATGAAGGTTACTCCAGAAACGTGTCATGATTTTAAGCGTACATGATGAAGGTTACTCCAGAAACGTGTCATGACTTTAAGCGTACATGATGACCAGAGAACAGATTTTTTTAATCAGAAATAGGAGTAAGACAGGGGGACAATATAAGATAAACCCTACTCTATTTAAGATTTATATCAATGATCTTCCATCCTACTTTGATAACACATGTGACCCTATAGATCTCCATAACTAAGCATTAAACATCCTTATGTATGCAGACGATGTTGTCCTTTTATCAACATCTAAACAGGGTCTCCAAAACTGTGTAAATAAGTTAGAAAAATTTACAGCAGAATCTGAAATGTCAGTTAATATACAAAAGACAAAAGTATTGGTATTCAATAAAGCAGGTCGAACAAAATATAGAATGTGTTCAACAATACACGTACTTAGGTGTAGTTTTTGCAGCTTCCGGAAGTCTCTCAGCTGCAAAAAAACAGCTCTATAATAAAGGTGTTAAAGCCATGTTTAAACTAAGGAAGTCCTTTTCAACCGACATACCTAGCCCTAAAACGCTTCTTCATATCTTTTACCACACAATCCAACCAGTGGCTTTATATGGATCTGAAATATGGGGCTATTTCCCAGCAAGTAAATGGGAAAAACAAATCAATAAGTATATCTCAAAAGAAACAGACTCCTTAATAATTGAAAAATTGCATACAAAAATTTTGTAAATATGCACTAGAAATAAGGACAAAATCATCAAACATTGCTTGTAGAGGAGAACTGGGCAGCTTTCCATTTCTATACAACATATTAATAAACATGATAAAATATTGGTGCTACTTGGTAAAAGAAAATAAATCAAACAAATTACTTATTAGTGCCCTTAGTTTGGCTTCAGATATGGAAAAGAAAAATAAAGATTCATGGTTAAGTTGTATTCGATTGATTTTTAAACATTTAGAATTAGAAAATTTATACAAAAATTATACAAATACAAATATTTTATTGGCACAAACACAATTACAATAATTGGCAAAGGCCCAAAGTGAAGTTACAGTTCATGTTTATGAATAGAAGACACTATTATGAATACTGAATAATACCAATGTTTCAACTAACAAGATAATGCAAATAATGCAAATTGTTAAAAAGAAGTAGAGTAAAATATTTATTGATCAATGGAAGGAAAGTCTAAACTCTGAAACTAACAAACAAGGTAATATGGGAAACAAACTTAGAACATATAGAAAATTAAAAAACTTATTTAAATTTGAAGAATATTTACAATTTGGTTCTATGACAGAACAACAAACATATACAAAATTTAGTATAAGTGCCCATGATTTAAGAATAGAAAGAGGCAGGTATGAAGGCTTGAAGGTTGAAGATAGAATTTGTAATACATGTAATTTAAATATAGAAGATGAGTTTCATTTCCTTATGATTTGCTTGCCATTAGATAACTGTAGAGCAAAATATTTTAATAATATTAATAATAAATTAATAAATAATAAATTCAGATTTTCTATTTATAATAAATCTCATTTACAAAACCACTGATATTTGTTCAATTTTTAACGCTGATTTAAGCTTTAGTCGCAACAAATTTATATTTTTCTCTTTAAACTGTCGAAACATAACATTTATTTAACTGTAAAATTCATCCCCTTTTTTCCCGTTTTTCTTGTTTAAATCAATGATCAACAATATTCCAGAATCAAACAAATGAATAAATATAACATAGCATCTTTCCTTTACATTGTCAAGATTCTATATTTATAAACTATTGACCTGAGTAACCTTGCTAAACCATGCAGATTCAGTGTGTTTTAAATCGGTCATCCAATCAGGACGCTCATTATTGTCCAAGATAAAAATACATGGCTACGTATTACGTCGGTTCCGGGATACTGGTATTCAGATAATACCGTCATGTGACTTCCATCACCACGTGACTAAAATCTAGGCATCTGTAGTTCAAAATGGCCTGTGGTCTTTCAACTTTGTCGGAAATGGAATAAATGTTACATATTTTTCCAGATTGGGTTTCTTCCTGCTGTCAGATGTACACCCCGGAACCACGCACCAATATTTACTGGATGATTTTTGAGATCGTTTTCCTCGATCCATTTCTACCTGCAGTGTCTACTGCTAAAAATGCCTAGATTTTTTATGAAGTCACGTGATCGGCGATGCGAATTCTTCCTCCAAGTCAGGAGAACGTCTTATCACGGAATCGTCGTAATAGCTGTGAGTATTTCTAAAACTTCAATTCATAAATTTATATATAGAATAGAAATCGGAGATATCTCGTCATAAAACTTCACACATGGTTTTTTCTATCATATTTCTTGAAGACAAACATAAACTTGTATTGCATTTATCAATATTTTATGAGTACCAACAGTTTTTTCAACACCGTATCTGTTCACGTGACTACACATGCTACTCACAATGACCCGTGACCCAGATTAGCATGAAAAGGTTATATACCAATTTTGAGAACTTATCAACAGAAGATAATATAAATTGATATGGTTACTATCATGTGAAGATAAAGAAATTATTTCATTAACATCTAAACTATTAATTGATTTATTTAAAGAAAGAAAACAGAGAATTACATTAAAAAAAAAAAAAAAAAAAAAAAA
>MJUT01052524.1:32349-42660 GCA_002080005.1 Gigantidas platifrons | reverse complement strand
GTGTAAACATTAGTAACAAAGGATGTGGATGTACAAATTAGTAACAAAAGATGTGGATATAAACATTAGTAAGAAAGGATGTGGATGTAAACATTAGTAACAAAAGATTTGGATATAAACATTAGTAACAAAGGATGTAGATATAAACATTAGTAACAAAGGATGTGGATACAAACATTAGTAACAAAGGATGTGGATGTAAACATTAGTAGCAAAGGATGTGGATATAAAATTTAGTAAGAAAGGATGTGGAGTAAACATTAGTAAGAAAGGATGTGGATGTAAACATTAGTAACCAAGGATGTGGATGTAAACATTAGTAACAAAGGATGTGGATATAAACATTAGTAAGAAAGGATGTGGAGTAAACATTATTAAGAAAGGATGTGGATGTAAACATTAGTAACCAAGGATGTGGATGTAAACATTAGTAACAAAGGACGTGGATATAAACATTAGTAGCAAAGGATGTGGATGTAAACATTAGTAACAAAGGATGTGGATATAAACATTAGTAGCAAAGGATGTGGATGTAAACATTAATAACAAATAATGTGGATATAAACATTAGTAAGAAAGGATGTGGATGTAAACATTAGTAAGAAAGGATGTGGATATAAACATTAGTAGCAAAGGATGTGGATATAAACATTAGTAATAATCGATTGATTGATTTTTGGTGTTTTGCGCGACTTTCAGCAATATTTCAGCTATATCATGGCGATCAATTTTAGTGATGGAAGAAGCCAGAGTATCCGAAAAGAACCTGCGCTGCATTGGTGATAGGCTTGTATGAGTTGTTAGGTAATCCAACTGCCTAACTTATTGATTCACCTGGGTCCTTAAACATTAGAAGGGGCCAGTCATGTACAGTTAAACCATATTTTAGTTTCTACGAAAAATGTTCATCAATTGTTCACAGGGTCCTTTATTAAAACTCTGCTAGGCGTTTGAATTTCTGATCCACGTAAAATATATCAACTATGTAGGAGATTCTGGTATAGTCTTGGTCCAGTCATGTTTCTTATGTGTTACCGTGAAAATGCTTTGATTAATTTTCATATAAGGAATTTCGTTAAAAGCTAGGTCCTGCGATGGTGGATATTCAGGAAAAAAAGCCAACTTTGTAATGGACCTTCCACTGACAATTGATTTACAGGTTAGGCTTAATCATATCTATTGAAAAAGTCCTGCTATGGAGGCCATGTACACATGCAAGATCTCCGATCCTTGTAAATAAATAACAGCTTTGGTAAGGATCATTCAATGACAATTCTATTAGATGTGCAATCACTGCCTATGCCACTAAAGTTGTGTGTTCGAACCCCGTTCATGCCGAGGTGCATTCGATACAACATAAAAGTTTATAAAGTTTGTCAGCGACTTGCGACAGGTCGGTGGTTTTCTCCGTGTCCTCCAGTTTCCCCCACCAATAAAACTCACCGCCACGATATGACTGAAATATTGTTGAAAGTGGCGTTAAACACCATAAACCTAAACCAAATCCCAATGACCATTCATGTGCAATTTTTGTTCAGTTCTATGAATAACTAAAGCACCACCCTGCTAAAACCAAGTGGTTGCGGAAATTTTAGACCCCCTTTTCGGCTAAATCATATATCCACCGATGTATCACTTCCAGATTTAAAGGAATCACATTGCGCTGTTATCACTTGGTATATAGGATAGCTTAATATCTATCTTAAGGAAAAACTAACACAATGTTCTTTCAATTAAAAAAAAATTCTTAAAAAGTATTATTTTATTTCACATATCTAAAAAAATTGTCCATGCACTTCATCATCTTATTTTCTAATGTTTTTGCCCTTTCCATGCCATCTAAATAGCTGGTGTAGGCTTCTCTTGCCAATGCTGAGGTTTTCTTCCTGTTTTTGCACGGTCCTGGAGCTTCTTCTGCCTCTCTTTCGCCAATTGCGTCATCATCGACTTCTACATTGTCCTCCTGATCAACAACTACAGTTTCATCGTCTCTATCTTCTGGACCAGCCTCGTCTAAATCTTGACGGTCGTCGACATCAACATTTATTAATGTCTGTCTAACGTCCTTATCCTCCTCATTTACAGCCTTTTAAAGAAAATATTTTTTTTTACAATTTGTTTTTAACAACATTTTACATTTTATGAAGGAATGACAATAAATATTCATAGATACATTATACAATGCATGTTTTAGTTTTATGCAACATTTTCTCACAAACAATAACAAATATAGTTCGTTTGAATTATATAAATCTCCAGACAAAAATTCTGAAAAATCAATTTTCAAATCAAAATTTGTTTTCTAGATTAATTGATTGAGTTTTTTCGGTGTTTTAACGCCACTTTCAGCTATATCATGGCGACCAATTTTAGTGGTGGAGGAAGCCTGAGTACCCGGAGAGAACCACCGGTAAACTTTATCACTTGCGGTTGTAAGTCGAGTGCACCCTGTTTTGCAATTTATAAAGCTGGGCACGAACCCAAGCCGTATTGGTGATAGGCTTGTATGATCCAACGACCTACCTCCTTGAGCCACCCGAGCCCCTCTTTTTCTAGATATTTGTAAATATATATTATATACGAACTCTGACAATTAAATTAAGTTTTTGGCAAATTAAAACGATTGCTCATTGGGTCTCTATGTTAATTTAATTTTCTGAAGTATAAAAAAAAAATACATGCATTGTAAAAGCCACTACACCAAAACCTAAGCAAATACAAATGTGATTTTAATGCTACACCGTGTGACATTGTACATTTAAATATTAAAGAATTTACCATGACCTAATACTGTATCCATAGTCACATGAAATAAACATTAAATGTAAAAAAAATATATGAGATAGTTCTTACACATTTTGCACTCACTCCATGAATTTTCTACACTTTAGAACATTGCATTTTTACACTTTAGAAAATAGAATCAACCTGGAGACCTAATAGACAATTTATTTTAATAACTGACCAAATATTTTGAAATTAATTGTCAGAGTTCGTATTTGCAGATATATTTTTATATAGCCAGTCGAGCACACCTCATCTTTTTTCTATATTAAAAATACGAGCGAGTGAACATCCCATGGAGTGAGTGAATGGTTGTTTTTTCGTCAACTCAGCAATTGTCATCTATATCATCATGAGATCAAGTTAATTTTCAATGAGATGATGATGAGGTCCGCTTTGTACTAGACCAAAACGCGTAGTTGGATTTTTATAGTGCTAGCTCACGCAAACAACAGTCCTTCGACTGACATGTCGCCCCATTCAGACGCATTTTTCTGATTCCAAGCCAACCAGTCTTTCTCATTAATGCTGCGTGCTTAGCGGAGAAGCAACAAATACCAATTTTATAGTCTTTGGTTTGATTGGGTCGATTTACAAAAATGAAAATGCGACCAAAAGTAAAGCCTAATGATTTTCTACAACATTTCACCAAAAGTATTTTGAGGGAATGATTAAACGCGAAAACGGAATAAACCTAAGTCACCTTTCTCTTTTGCAGTATCTTTTTCTGTTTAGGGTACTCTTTAGTTAGATATCTCTGGTTTCTTAGTTTTATCTCATAAACCATTCTTCCAACTTCCTCGCATTTTGGCACACAGCCCTTATTTCCTGATTTCTTAATCTGGTCAGACATCCTTCTTTTGACCTTTGTAAACTGGCCGCCTTCCTACAAATTCCTGGCGACAGGTGGTAGTAGGTCAACTTGCTTTCTAATATCGTTCCTAATCGCCATCCAGTTGTTACTATGTTTCAAGAAACTTCTTAAAATTAACTTTAACTCCTGGTTTGAAACCTCCACGTGTGTCTTCGCATTATTCGCCATGGTGTAGTATGGGTTATAGTACAATAATACCCCCAGCAAAGCAATTAATAAAACTGGCCTCCCAAATTAATTATCGGCCACTTTTTACGCTTGATGATTCTATTCATTACTGGTTTTATTAACCATGACCCTATAAACGAACAAGGTAAGTATTAGTTACCGACTGAGATCGAGGTGTTCAAGCTAGATGAACACCTGAGCCCGTGCAAATTGTGCGCCGAGACCGCGTAGCGATCGAGGTTCTCAAAGCACGGGCGAGGGTGTTTATCTAGCTTGAACCCGAGATCGAAGTCGATAACTGACTTACACTCTAGTGATATTGTTTATAAAAAATATATAATATCAAAGATATTAAATTTACATCAGCATTATTTTGTTCTACTTGTTGGGTGAAAGTGGTCAAAGTCGTAAGTACATGTACATTTATATTGTAGTATTTGAGAAAAAAAAAACCCATACATTTTACTAACAGCTGGATATTTTACATAGTATTCTGGAATAAACAATTGTTTTAAATCTATAACGGCAGTGTTGTTACATAAACCGTGAATTAAAATACAATTCCCGCCCTCCCGGGCCACATAAAAAAAACCAGTCATACCAACATAAAATCGTTCTCTCATTTTTGCTATCTACCGGTTTCAAATTTAATATTACAAGTCCGCAACTTGCACGATGACTGCACTTTAACCTCAGTAAGTACGATTCCTGTGTAAATTATATTCGTTTTAAATTTGGAGAAAAGACGAATTATTCATATTCGCAAATCATTTTTGGATGAAGACGGTGCTTGACATTATATCTTAAAATGTTTGAATTAACATTCAAGTTCCAATGAAGCCACAGATTTTACAGTTTTTTTTTAATTATTGGGGGGGGGGGAGGTAACATGATCTCATTTTGTGATGTATATTTTCAGAATTTTACTCTTTGTCATTTTTACGCACTTGATATATTATTTATTGGTATGTATTGTATAACTTTTGGAAATATTTATTTGTCAAAATAGCCACACGTGTGTTAGGCCCAGACCACATAGTGACGTCACTTGAACACTTCGGCACTGTGCCAGGTGTTCAAGTGACGTCACTATTTGTCCTGGGGCTAAGACACGTGCGAATTCTTTTGACAAATGAGGTATTTCCTAAATTTGACTATGCCTATCGATAACAATAGAACTAGTGTGTAAATGAGTATTCGACTTCTGGTCTGTTTTATTTATATCGTCTTCTATGCCTATTATTTATTACAGACGATATAAATAAAACAGACCAGTAGTCGAGCATCCCTTTACGGTGGCCGTTTAAAGAGTCATGGTTAATTTTTTCAATTTATTTTCAATTTATTTTGAAATGCACAATTTTACCCCAAGGGGTTGATAGCATACAATTATACAAAACCATATATACAAAGCAGACAAAGGACAATCATTAATTAAGTACAAATTAAAAGAATAACAAGACAGTCTTATACAGACAAATTAAATTTGTAAAATCATACAGTTATAATTCTTTATTTGCATAATACACCCATGTGGGTCAAGCAAATACAAATACAAACAAACAAAACATAGAAAACATAGAAAATTACAACTTGATCATAATATAGGATACACAAAATAAATCATATTAACTAACATAATATTTTTCACATGTCATACCTTTGACATAATATTGTCAAATTTTTTGAACTTCTATCTACCAAAAAACAATCGCTGTTACGAAAATTATGTATATTTATCAAACATATCAATAAGATCTTTTGTACTCCTGGCTTACCCACTGTTGTTCCTTAACCCATTTAACCTCCTGTCTGTATATTTTGTAAATAGTCTTGTTATGTTATTATTATGTTGTTATTTTTCTCTGTACCATTGTATTTGGCTGTTTCAGAATAAAGATATATATACCGACAAGGACCTCCTTTTTGCAATTCTGTAGATTGCTTTATTAAGTCTCCTACTTCTGCCAAAAGTTCATAATTTGTATTTAACAAAACAATTATTTTATTTAATGGTGTTTTTTCAATAAAGTCTGGTTTATTTAATATTATTTTGTTAAATAAATTGTTTCTAAGAGTGTGGTTGGTTGTGCATTTTAAGAAAAAGTGGTATTCATCCCCTATTTCATTTAAATTACAATTTTTACATATTCTTTCTTCCCTTGTTATATTTTTATACCTCCCTGATTCAATCTCTAAACTATGATCACTCACTCTAAATTTTGTAAATAATTGTCTCATTTTGAAGTTAGAGAAGAATAATAAATAGTTTTCAATTTTTAACTCCGATTTTATTTTACTGTAAATATACAGTTTGGAAGTTTCATTGAAAGATGAAAATTTTTCTAACGTTTTTTTACTATATGAGTCATTTATTACTTTCTTAATTTTTTTCTTCAGTGAATGTTTTATAGAGGCAAAAGGTCTGGTGAAATTTTCAAAATCTGTGATTTCAAGATCTAATTCCTTAAAAATATTTCCTATGAAACTATACCAAGTATAGATTCCATCAGAATCAACAGACTTACAGATGGAAAAAGCCTCTTTAAGTAGAGGGTTTATTGGATCTGTTTGTAATCTACAAAAATATAGTATAGCTTGGGTTTTGATATAGTCTGTTATAGGAAATCTTCCTAGTTCAGACTTGGTCTAAATATTACATGCAATCTTCTTTAAACCTAAAATATATTTACAAAATTTATTGTGTATCTTTTCATAACAAAATTTATCTTCAAGTGACAATGTATCACAGACAGAACCACTCTGTTCTGATCTGGATATTGCTCTACTGATGGAAAAATAGTCATCCATAAACCAAATTTCACTATTGTAGGTTAGAATTGGTCTTATAAGTATATCAAATAATTTACAGGACAGATTTACTGGGATTGAGTTAAAATTCATAAATCTATTTTTTAGTGAGAATATAACTTTTAATCCTTTCTTGCTGAGCTCTTGTGTAGCCTTTTTGAAATTACCCTTGAAATCAATGACATTGCCAAGGAAATTGTATTCTTTGGTCTCAGTCAAAAGAACATTTTTGTAATAAAAGTTAGGGGAGGGTGATGGTGTGTTCTGAAAAATCATCACCTTTGTCTTTTTCGTATTAACAGTCAGTTGCCAGTCATAACAATATTTTTCTAGCTTATTTAAGGAATTTTGAAGTCCTTCTGAAGTATTTGAAAGAATGACAAGATCATCGGCAAAGCTAAGGCTAGCCACTTTTAATTTTTCTAAAACGAGGGGGGTACATGTATTATCAAAAATAGCATGCAAATCATTTGTAAAACAATTGAACAGGGTAGGACTGAGACTGTCCCTTGTTTAACCCCTCTCTCTAAATTAAAAAAAGATGAAATTTTGTTTTGAATTTTTATGGCCGATAGACTACAATTATACATATTATTTATAATGTTTAAAAATTTCACACCAATTCCGTTGGTCATTAACTTATATATAAGCCCATTATGCCATAGGGAATCGAAAGCTTTGCACAAGTCTACAAAGCAGGCATATATTTTTCCTTTATTTTTCTTCAAATATTTTGAGATCAAAGATTTTAGAATAAAAATACTATCTGTGGTCCTATGGTTGACTCTGAAACCAAATTGAGAGTCAGAAAATATTTTTTCATAATGTTGACTTAATCTGTCATTCAATACTGCACTGAACAATTTGGTCATACAGTTTTGTAAAGAAATACCTCTGTAATTATTTAAATCTAAATGATCTCCAGATTTAAATACAAGCACTGTATATGATTTTCTCCACTGTTTTGGATATTGTCCTGTTTCTAATATTAAATTGAAAAGTTTAGTTATAGCTTTACAAGTAATGCTACTACTAAATTTTATTATTTCATTACCTATAAAGTCAGGCCCTGCACTTTTGCCAATTTTTAGTTTATTAATACATTTCTTTATTTCTTTGACACAGAAGGGTTTGTCAGTTAATTCATTATAAACTAAAGTATTTTTATACGTTTCAATATATTCTTTCACTCTTGAAGTGAAATCAACATTAATATTCTCAGGCTTCCCTTGAGACTGCAAATGTTGGGTAACCTGTTCCAAATTTATATGGGTATCATATGAACTATTTCTAGTATCATCCTCAAATCTTAAATTATTAAGAATCTGCCAATATAATTTTGGATCAGTTTCTTTCCAATGTATGAGTTTATCAAGAATTGACTTTTTATATAAATATTTTTTTCTTTTTATAATTTTTTTGAGATTTTTGCAATGTTTATAAAAACTATTTTTTATTTGTAGGTTATATGGCTGCTGTTTCATCTGTTTACCAAGATCAATTACAGTTTTCTTTAGGTCCTTAATTTCTAAATCAGACCATAGATTCTTCCTTTTTATCTTTTTGTTCCTGCTTGTCTTAACAATTTTACATGATCTTTTTGCCATTTTTTCAAAAATATTTGATACTTTTTCAGTAGCACTATTAACATCATCAGAAGTGTTTTCAAATTTAAAATTATCAAAGGACACTATTTCATATATTGTTTCTCTTTCTGATAGAACATTGAATAATTTATCTTTAGATGTAGTAGTCCATTTATATGTGTACTGTATTTCTTTAAAATATTTAGACTTGTGAATAGATTCATCATCTATATTACAATATAAATGAACAGAAATTTGAGAGTGATCCGATAAATAAGTTGCATTATTTACTTCAAAATAATTAATAGACTTAATGAGGTCCAAGTCGGCCAAAGCGTAATCTACTGTACTAGCACCATATGATTTATGACATGTAAAATTTCCTAAAAAATCTCCCATGAAACGGCCATTAAGAATACGGAGCTGGGAAGCAACACAGAGATTTAGCAGACCCTGGCCTTGTGCATTACGAACTGTATCTATGCAATTTCTGTGTAAATACTTATCTTCATTGTAATTATCGGGAAGTAAATTTTGTAGGGAGTCAGCCGGTCCAGACTCATTTTCGCTAAAATCTGACTTGTCACCAACTCTGGCGTTCAAATCACCTATGGTCAATATATTTCCCTTTCCGTTTAAACTTGAAATTTCATTTTCTAAATCTGGAAAATCATCATTATTATATAAGGAATTTGTCGGAGGCGTGTAACAAGCGCACACATACAAATCATTTTTTAATCCAAAATATCTAGCATCCAGCTTCAACCATATAATGTACTCTGAATCTGGCCTTGTCCATTTTCCATCATTGTTTCAAAACCATGTCCTAACGGGTGTGACGTCATTTGAAGTATACGTCAGTGACGTAATTGGACGTCGATTTGAGAAAGTGAAAAACGGCCATATATTTGAGAATTGGACGCCGATTTGATGATTGGACGTCGATTAGATGCTGGACGTCGATCTGAGTCTTACATATATATGTATTATATACTTAGAGATTTTATCTATAAATCTTCAGACCAGGGTTAGGGGGTTATCATGGGTGGTCAATTTTATTGGTGGAGAAAACCACCGACCTGTCGCAAGTCACTGACAAACTTTATCACATAATGTTGTACACCTCGCCCTGATCGAGATTTTAACTCACAGCATCATTGGTGATAGACACTGATTGCATAGGTAGTTGTAAATCCAACTGTTATACGATCACGGCCACGACAACACCTAAGCCACTGGGCTCTAATCCCAATTCTAACATGACCTCATGCTTTCGCTTTGTTAACAAACGAGCGAGTTATCCATTCGGTATAATCTCATTAGGACATGCGCCGGTGAATGTGACTGACTTTTCCATTGGCAGCATAAATTGTGTGCGATATTTTCCGCAAACGTAAATATAAATTACCGTCTTCCAATCAAAGTATACTACCGTATTTGTACTCTTAGACATATCAGAATCGAAATAAATCATGGAGGCCAGAATGTGCTTTGAGTTTTTACATGGATTGGTGGATATTAGTAAATGTTAGCCTTCGCTTCTGGCTCGGGAGAAAATACTAATATCCGCCAATCCATGTTAAAACTCCCAACACATTCTGGCTTCCATGATTTATTTCTTAAATACATTGATTTTCAAAGCTTAATTTCCATTTTAACAAAAATACTTCATTTTAAATAAAATTAAATTTCAGTTGATTATTCATGGTAAAAAATGGACCTCAGAGTTTGAACCCAATATACACTGGAGCCTTCAAGTCACTTCATTTGTAAAAGCTTGAATCTGGGTTAGGGCTATGGTGTTTAACGCCACTATCAACAATATTTCAGTGATACCGTGGTGGTCAGTTTTATTGGTGGAGGAAACTTGAGAAAACCACCGACATTCCGCAAGTCACTGACAAACTTTATCACATAATGTTGTATCGAGTACACCTCGCCTGAGTGGGATCCGAAATAACAACGTTAGTGGTGATAGGCACTGCTTGTACAGGTAGTTGTAAATCCAAATACCATACGACCACGACGGCCCAGAGCTTGAATCTGGATATCACAATTATGATAATTAGTTATTAGAAAATTATATTA
>MJUT01052524.1:7936-18780 GCA_002080005.1 Gigantidas platifrons | reverse complement strand
TGCAGACAAAATGCTAGAAAAATTGATAAACAAGGAAGCGACTGTTGGAGAGGTGTGCCAGGATCATCTGGTGGACAGAATTAAGTCTAAACTAGAACAATTTAGGACATCTCACAGAACATATCGTACGTCAAATTTATGGTTCCAGTTCATGGATATGGTAGATATTCTACGCAGGTTTATTAAGGCAGAAAGGATTGGAGACTGGAAACTTCATTTAAATTCTATTAATGAAATGCTCCCATACCTTGCGGCGGCCGGACACAACAATTACGTTAAGTCGACACGAGTGTATCTACAACAAATGAATGACATTGAAGTTAAACACCCAGATGTATCAGCTTTATTCAAGTCCGGATATCATGTGATACGACGTAGTGACAGGTTCTGGGCAGGACTTTCTTCAGATTTAGTGATAGAGCAGGTATATTTAAAATAGATAACATAGCAATAACATATAACCCGTAACATTAATAAAACAAAACAAAACAAAAAAAAACAAACAAAAAAGTAAACAAAACAAAACAAAGCAGCAAAAAAAAACCCAATAACAATAATCATAATTACTATAATATTATGATAAAAATTATCATGTCTAATACAAGAATACATTTAAACCTAAAATTGCACAAACATGCCTAAGGCAGTGTGAGAAATGGCAATGCAATCTCTTAATGTCACAGCAAAACAAACGTGATGGTATCATAATGATTCAATATATTCCATGACGTTGAATTCTGGCTGAAATTTAAGATCATATTCGAATTAACCTAAAGTTATTAATGTTTCCCAACATTCCGATAGTGAATCTTCGTCGAAGTCATATTGTTGGTGATTGATTACTTGTCTTTCATTTCGGACGATTGCCTTTGTGTTCAGTAGTTTTGTTATTACCGTTATTCTCCATCAAACACTCTTACTTTATTATTAAAACACTTTTTATATTCTTGGTATTTTTAAGGTGCTAATGAGAAGTTTGAAGGCAACTGGTGGTATGACAAGAAGTAGAGGTATGTCCGAAGGTAAGCGAGCTCAGTGGGTATTGTCCATGCCAGACTGTGCTGAAATCAACCACGCCATGCAAGAGTTTACTGGAGTCAGCTATAATTCTAGTGACCAACACAAGGAAGATGGCGAAGCAAGGCGAATTAGGGACAGTCATGATACCAAAACGTTAATAGCATTTCTTTCTGAACGACACCCTTTTGTTGAGGAAACTAGTTTACGTAACATAGAAACAGGGGTAAGCGCTGATTCAAATGTAAATGTTGACATTTCGAGAGAATTAGGTGTCAAAATATTATCGTCTATGAATGGCAAAAAAGTTGACCAAATTTCATTCAAAAAGAAAGATCAAGCTATTGTTCTAAGCGCCAAATCAGCAATCAAAGTTGATGATGATATTATCACTGTTGATTCTCAGCTCTTATTCCAAGGTTTACTCGCTGCAGCGAATGGAATGTATGAAAACCAAGCTGAAATATTTACATATGAACTTTGTAGTCATCCTAGTTCAATTTTTGAACTCAATGGTCTCATGAGAATGTCACAGAAGTAGACACTTGGAGATGCAATTTGGACAAAAGGCGACTGTTCTGCAGTTGAAATACCAGAGAAAGACATGCGCTTAGTTATTGATGGCGGTTCTCTGTTACAACGTATCCAGTGGATTAATGGTCAGTCATTTGTTGATATTTGTCAGAGATATACCAACTTCGTTCTACGAAATTACGGTACTGATGTCATTGTTGTGTTTGATGGGTATTCTGCAGGTCCAGACACAAAAGATGCAACCCATCAGCGACGTACGAAAGGAATTGTTTGAACAAAGGTTACATTTACAGAACGTACGCCATTCAAATCTAAGAGGAAATATTTTTGGCAAATAGGGAGGACAAACAGGCATTTATCAATCTTTTAGGTGAAAAATTTATAGAAAGCGAAATAGCAGTTAAACATGCCGAAGCTGATGCTGATGTTTTGATAGCACTTACAGCAGTCGAATCTTCTCATACTACACCAACAATCCTGCTGGGAGAAGATATATACCTTCTTGTTCTACTGTTATACCACGCAGATGCGTCTCTTGACCAGATTTATTTCAAGTCTTTATCAACATCAAAGGTAAAAACGAAGTCATGGGACATTCTAAAAACAAAAGCACTGCTTGGTCCTGAAATTTGCACGTTATTGCCATTGGTTCATGCAATGAGTGGTTGTGACACAACATCTCGCATGTTTGGTATTGGTAAGGGATTTACATTGAAGAAACTTGAGGAAAGTTTATTTTTGAGGTCACAGGCGCAAGATTTTTGAAATGCAAAAACAAAGGTTCAAGTTATGACTGCAGGTGAAAAAATTATTTCGTCTCTTTACGGTGGAGCGCCATATGAAGGATTGGATGTTCTCAGGTACAGGAAATTTGCAAGCCGAGTTTTAACAAATAAAACATGTGTCCAATTACACACCTTACCCTCAACATCTGATGCTGCTACATTTCATAGCCAAAGAACATACATACAAATGCAGTCCTGGATGAACAAGGAGAAACTAAATCCTTCTGAATGGGGATGGAAACTTCACAATGAAAGGCTTGTTCCAATCCAGTTTAGTAAAAGTGCAGCTCCGTCAAAGTTGCTTAACATTATTAGATGTAACTGTAAAACTAATTGTGACACGAGAAGTTGTACATGTCGAAAAAATGGACTAGAATGTTCGTCTGCATGTGGAGAATGTAGAGGGAACAGTTGCTCGAATTCCAACATGGACATTGATGAATGAATCTTTTATCGTGTAGAATATTGTTGCATGAATTTGTTATTCAGATCTATCATATATTATATAGAAGTCTAGAAGATTGTGCAACCATACCGATAAAGATGTTTTTGATAGACACTGAAGAAGGTCATTTGTTGATCGAAAATTTTGTCAATATATTTTTTGTAACATCTTTATCGGTATCGTTGTACACTCTTCTAGACTTCTATAATTTATTTTGTTTGTGCTGCATGGTTAGTTAGTTTTACAGTTACATCTAATAATGTATCGACGATCCGTTACCTATTAAGTTCTCTGGTTGGTTGATTCCCTTAGACTTTATGTATATATCTATATATATATATATAACAAAATTATTATTTCATTTTTTATATAACAAAATAATATAATTACCGCAGATGCATCATTGTTCTAAGTTGATGAGAATTTGTATGAGAAATGGTCTTGACATGGTACAGTTATTTTAAAGGAAATATTCTGTTAAATATGTTTTTTGTTCAGTTTGAGTCTATAAAAGAATCATGCATAGAATTATTTATTGGCAAAACAATATTCTGGCTTTTAAGGACATTATACAAACCTCGAGATACAAACCCGCGAAACAACGAACGAACAACAACTCTCAGAACTCCCGCTGGAAAGGGAGTGAACTCGTGTGCTCTGGAAGAGTAAGCAGTTCAGAGAAAACAATATTTACAGTGTTTCTCATTTAAAGTAGTAGACTATTGTTGGATATTTTCTGGCTGGTTAATGTTTCAAAATTTTGGCGGGAAAAATTTCCCGTACCTTTTACAATACAATATTAGCTAAATATACCTTTGTATGTCTTTTTATCGGAATAACTCTGTTTGTGAAATGTAGTATATTATAGTGTCATATTTATATTACTATTTTTATTTGTCACCTGTGTGTAAAGACCTTTTGTTAGTATTCGTACGATAATTGAAAAGTTATTACAAACTCAATTATAGTCATTTTTCCCTAAAAATGTGATATTTCACCCCAAAATATGCATATCCCATTGTTTTTCATTAGCCAAATCGTAAAATGTAACTGTTGGTACGCCTTTTAAGTTAATGCATGAAGAATTCCTTCATTATCATGCATCCCACAAAGTAAAAGACAATTTCCAGTTTTCCAAATGTTTGCACACCCCCCCCCCCCCAAACACATTTCCCCATTATCTATTGCTTTGGATTTTTAGAATATAACTAAGCACACCTTGTCTCATCAAACGGTGACAGAAAAAATTATGCTGCAATTAGTTTGAGGTTTTGCCATTTTTCGGATAGAATGACTGGACTAATATTACGACCCCACAGGAAGACCACCCTTTTTAAGGGCTTACGTGAACTTTATGAACAAACATTGTACGAGTTGGACTTACAACACCATCAGAGTTCAAGAAGAAGGTTCCACTGTATGCGGACACCACTGTATATTTTATCTGATACAGATGTGCCGGAAAATTCATGGGCGATGTTACGAGAACATTAAGACACCCGAGAAAAGCCACAGACATAGTCAAGACTTTTGTGCATCGTCTTGTCAATAAAGCTTAGAAAATGTACTTGGTGTTTTGTTATGATGGATAACATTTTATTTACGAAAACAAGCAAAAAAAAAAAAAAAAGGACATACATAGAAAGGGCAGTCATATATTAACATTAAAAGCATACACTTAACACTGAGTCAATTAGTCACGGCTGACACAATTCACGAGGGGAAAATGACTTTTTCAAATAGACGAACGTACAACGCAAGGTTGACGATTGGCCGTTCAAAGAAGGCTTACCATTGGTGGGATTCAAATATCAGAAGGGCTACGATTGGTTGGATTCAAATACCGAAAGGGCGACGATTGGTGGGATTCAAATATCAGAAGGGTAAAGATTGGTGGGATTCAAATATCAGAAGGGATACGATTGGCTGGAAAAAAAATTCCATTGTTCGTACCTAGAATCTAGAGAAGTTCTAAAGAAAAAACGCGGGAAATACGGGGAAAAGCGCGGGAAATGATCTCCCTTTCATTTCCGGTTCCGGTTTACGTCACTTTCGGTTCCGGTGATCCAACTTCCGGTGACGTAATTTCCGGTAGCTCCCCAACATTGTTCCCCCACAAATACGACTTGAGCTGTCCCCATATACTACTATGCAATTAATGACTTTTATGAGGTGGATGCAAGGATTTATTAACCCAAGAATATTATATTTACCGAGGCCCCTTAGGGCCGAGGTAAATATATTATTCTTGGGTTAATAAATCCTGGTATCCATCGAATTGAAAATCATTAATTGTTTTATTATATGACACATTTTATATGTTGATTTTACCCTTAAAATAAGCTTTTATCACGACGTTTTCATGGTGCATGCTATGAGATGTTATTTTCCGAAAACTGAAATGACAATCACCAACGAACAATCCAGAGACACGGGCACTATTGCACACAAGACACAGATTGGAGACAAACAAAACAAAACCTACTCAATACAACATAGAAAACTGAAATGACAATCACCAACGAACAATCCAGAGACACGGGCACTATTGCACACAAGACACAGATTGGAGACAAACAAAACAAAAACTACTCGACACAACATAGAAAACTGAAATGACAATCACCAACGAACAATCCAGAGACACGGGCACTATTGCACACAAGACACAGATTGGAGACAAACAAAATAAAAACTACTCGACACAACATAGAAAACTGAAAACGTGGACTCCATAGAAAAAACAGTGGTGAAAAACAACCATGCTGGAAAATTTAGAAGATGAACAGATTGGTTGGTTGGTTTTATGGTGTTTAATGCCACTTCAACATTATTTCAGCTATATCGTGGCAGTCAGTTTTATTAGTGGAGGATGCCAGAGGACTCGCAGAAAACCACGAAGATGGACAGAAAACGCAAGACAATAATCGGTGGCTGTCGAGACATTTTCAGATATTATGACGAGAACATTTTTTATGAGATAATTATGAAGTTTACTATGATAACACAATGGGTTGGATTTTAATAGTATTAGCCCACTGAAATAACAGGCTCAGCCCTAAGGTAGACATATAAATTCTCCTTCAGTTGCCAGTGGGTTACAATATTTCTCCACTCAAGAGAGTTAAATTTAAAATTTTAACCACAAGCCGTGAGGCGAGTGGTTAAAATTTTAAATTTAACTCTCGAGAGTGGAGAAATATCGTAACCCACATGGGCAACTGAAGGATAATTTGTTTCTCCCATTATTTAACACGAACATTATTTCAAAATTTGAAATTAATACGTTTGAAATTAATGCGGGGAAACGCACGAGACATTTTAATCCTCTAGAGGATTACAGATTTTTCCACCACTGGTTAAGCGGGATTAAAACGCTGTAATGATGGGAGAAATGTCTCTCCAATCGAACATGCCCGTATTAACTTGTATTCGATCCAACCAGTCTTTGTTCTTACTCTGTAATGCTGCATGCTTAGCAGAGAAGCAGCAACAAGTACCAATTTTATATTAACAATTATAACACCTATAGCACCAATTGTGGTTTCACGAAGCATTAACAAGATGACTTGGTATAATATTAGTGCATAGAGTGATAGTTCACCGACAAGGGACAATTCATATGCCTCACTAATCAACATTTTAGAAGGTACACATCCGCGAACACACAAATATGATACACAATAAGCAAGAACATGTATTGGACATTTACTCTACATTCTTTTTGTCTTTTTGATAGGGGCCCGGGTGGCTCAATGAGTTAGGTCGCTGGATCTAACAACCCATACAAGCCTATCACCAATACGGCGTGGGTTCGCGCCCGGCTTTGTAAATTACAGACTCGACTCGCAGCCGCAAGTGATAAAGTTTACCAGTTGCTTGCCCATGGTCGGTGGTTCTCTCCTGGTACTCCGGCTTCCACCACCACTAAAACTGGTCGCCATGATATAGCTGAAATATTGTTGAAAGTGGCGTTAAACACCAAAAATCAAATCAAATCAAATCTTTTTGATAATGTTTGTCCTTTTTGGCCATTGTATTGTCTCTCCTTCAGGTTACGGCTACTGATTACACTTTTGGTATCTTCAACTGTTCATGCCATTGTATTTAAATATAGGTTAAATTTTAGCTAACAAAAGAACAATTAAGGATATTGAGGCCATAGGAACACTTGGATCACCAGATGATATGACAATTGATACAGAAGATACAATATGTGTGGCTTGTTATGATGGAGCTAAAATTGTCCGATTTGATCAACAAACTGGTGAGTAGATGTGAAGGTGATGAAATTGTTATTCTTTCGCGAAATTGAGTGACCATGCTTCTTTCAGGATCTCGTAAGATTGAGTAACAATGCCATGACCAGACAGTTTAGAAACTGAAGAACAGATAACAGATAAACATCCAAAGTAGTGTCAGTACCCTTGGATTATTTTAAACTAGTTACGTTTTCTTTCTTTTCAAGAGGGACAACTTGCCACGAACATGGTCGTATGTAGGTGGAGTTACCTACAAAATCAATGCTTTTTACACTATCAATAGATTAGGAGTTCCACCCATGCTGAAATGTCCTCTGATTTATACAGATTTATGTTATGTGCGATCGGTCGATGTTTCTCTGCAATAAAATTGTTGAAACTGAAGTTAATCGTTCATATGCCTTATGCCTGTATTTTTTAAGAATACAAAGACATTTTGAATATTCAGTTATGAAAAACTTTTAATATTTCAGGTAAACAATTACAGACCATAGATTTTCCAGCTAGGAGAATCACATCTTGTTGCTTTGGTGGGCCAAACTATGATGAATTATTTGTTACATGTGGCAGAAGTGCTGCAACAGAGGAGGAACTCAAAGAGTATCCGTTAAGTGGTTCACTTTTTAGAGCTACCGGCCTTGGTATTAAAGGAACAAAGTCAAGGTCGTTCCCTGGTTAATTCAACGAATTCATAGACAATATAGGGTGAAACCTGTCTAACAAATAATTGAACACGAAAATTACAACGCTTGGTGTTCGAAACTAAGGTCCTTGTTTGGGACAAGCACACAAATGTGGCAGGATTAAACCAGTCACTTGGAATCCATTCATGCTCAGCTTAGACAGGTTTCATCTTCACTGTATTACAATACCCATGTGCAATATGTAGATTTCTCGTCATAATTAAAAATCATGACAAAATTACCATGACACAATAAATATATATAAATATTATTACATGTACTTTCTTCAATTTATTTCATACTGAGGATTGTATTCTATTAAAGCTCAGCGCCATGATATAACAGAAATATTAATGAAACTGACGTGCATTACCAAATAACATTGCCAACAAGCATACGTTATAATAATGTAGGTTTTAGTTGTATTAGGTGTCGTGTGTATTGGTTTTTGAAAATTTGATTTGATTTGATTTTTGGTGTTTAACGCCACTTTCAACAATATTTCAGCTATATCATGGCGACCAGTTTTAGTGGTGGAGGAAGCCGGAGTACCTGGAGAGAACCACCGACCATGGGCAAGCAATTGGTCAACTTTATCACTTGCGGTTGCGAGTCGAATGCACCCTTTTTTATAATTTACAAAGCCGGGCGCGAACCCACTCCGTATTGGTGATAGGCTTGAATGAGTTGTTAGATTCAGCGACCTAACTCATTGAGCCACCCGGGCCCCTAAAAAAAAATTTGAAGATACGATCAGATGAAGTAAATAAAAGAAGGACAGCCAATGTAATGGCCAAAAGACAGAATAAAATGACAAATAATGATCTACAAAACATTACACAGGAAACATTGGAGTAAGCAACACGAACCCTCTAAAAACTGGTGTTGCACTTAGGATGCTCCACAAGTGTGTCTTTATATTAATTCTAGTACGAAATAATGTATTTTTTGTTTAAATAAGATAAGAAAATATACATAATATATAGAATTTATGAGAATGTGAAGCTTAAATACACGTTAGAGCATTCCAATAAGCGTGCCCTACGACATCTGTTGACATAAGATTGTTTTATAATTATTGGCCCTAGATCATGTATTTTGTTTATGTTATATATGTGTATTTTTGATGTACAGAAAGTACAGATCTGTGACATATGATATATTAATTCATATCTATAGTAGAACAATAACATCTGCTCTATAAGAGTTGTCTATAGCCTTCGTGTTATCATTGTTGTTGTTCCATTGTTTTGTGTACAGGTTATTTCTTTACATACATATCTGTGCTACCATGGCTACTATTGGTTCGCTTTCTATGCAGCATTGTCCTTGTTATTTTATCATTTAGTTGTTTCCAAAATATTAATGTAATTTACAGGTAAATTGGACGTGGTTATTGCTATATAGTTAAATTAGTTTCAGTAGGAATGGGTGGACATTTGATTTGTGTTGTGGTTGTACAAATTGTATCCAGTGTTTAATGTAGGTGTAAAGGGAACGCTCCCCGACCAAGGTTATAGGAACCGTAGTAGGTTTATAACCACCTCTGCTAACTGCGGTAGTTAGATCTCCTTTAGCTCAGTTGGTAGAGTGGTGGCTTACAATGCGAGAGGTCACGGGATCGAATCCCATCGGAGACATTGTATTTTTCCGAGGTAAAACATGCTATACTGTTACATAGTTATCATAATTTTGCCAGCGATTTAATGTGCTTACTTAGCTAAAATGTAAAAGATATAATAGAAGAATACTAGAGAGAGTTGATACTTTTATGAGTGATATGTGTGCCTGTCAAATTACAAAAGATCAGTTCTTCAGACAATTAAACTGTAATAAGGAAAATCCACCAATAAAATGACCGCCACGGTATAGCTGAAATATTGTTGAAAGTGGAGTTAATCACCATAACCTTAACCTTGTAATCAGGAACAGCCACCAATAAAACTGACCGCCACGGTATAGCTGCAATATTGTTGAAACATCATAACTCTAACCCTGTATTCAGAAAACCATGACTGGAAGGGGTAAGGTTATACAAAAGGATCAACACGTATTTTCTTATGTTCCAAGACAACTAAACTTTCGATTTTTTAAGAAGTGATATGCCTAATTGTCTCTCTTTGGGATCCATTTATCACATTTATACCGATTTGCAATTCAATTATATTTCAATTAATTAATTTGGAGAACAAAATATACATTCACAGACATAAATTACCCAGTATCTAAACTGAGTATTCCCTTGAAAAGTTGCGTGATCATGATTCATTACATCATGATGGTTTTTTCAACCCATGCAAACATCTTTATTTATTTTGACTCCATACGTACAATGATTAAATAATGACTACCCAAAATGACATGATCATGCAAGAGTAGGAAAGACGTGCAATCTCAATATAATAGATATGTTCCAGATATTTTATGAATTTATGTTATTCCGGTCTGTTTTAATGATTTCAACGTTTGCAAAATGTTTCAATTAGGATTATTTGCATAGTCCAATATTGTTGGTAGTAAAACTGCTTTGACCTTCCATGTTGAACTTGAAGTTCGATTGTCACACAGGTCATGTGTACTCTATACGGCCACGTGTAATACAGTTTTGACTTGCGACAGGTCGGTGGTTTTTCCTCATCAATAAAACTGATCGGCACGATATAACTGAAATATTAATGAAAGTGTGCTTAACTCATTCCATGTCTAATGTCGACTTCAGCGAGTTGAATTTAAACGGATTCCTGTCGATGTATTTCATATGAAAAAAAGTTTAAACAGTGGTGGTCGAACAATTACCGCAATTTCAACAAAGCGAACAATCACCTCTTGTCTCAAATCACGCAAAAAAAGGACAACTACATTTGTCGATTGAAGTGCATGTCCTCAACATCACGTGAAAGCCTCGACATCTTTAATGTTATAATACACTTGTCTACTATACTAACGATGCAATCGATCAATGTTGAAATCGAATTGTTGGGTTAAACTGAACTAAGAAATAACGAAATCCATACATACCACTCGTCGCAACTTCGGCTGATTCTGTACCTTCATCAAACCTCGTCCGTATTACGATAGCTCCCATTGGAACTACTTTCGGAAATCTTCAATGAAGGAG